>ML811963.1:143146-182496 GCA_009831015.1 Picea engelmannii
TCTGTTCAAGTGCTATTTCTGTTGCTATTTCGTATATCATTTCTGTGTATTGTGAAGATTATGCTGGATATTTTACTGTTATTCTGTTATTTCTAGCATTTTGTTCCTGTTCTGCATATTTTATATATCTGGTATCTTGCAGTTTGACCAATGTCGATTCCAGGTATTGTGAAGACTTTCCCCTCCACAGTCACCTCATGTAAATAACCTAAAGAGATAGGCTACTAAGGTTACCAACTACAACAATGATGCCTGGGGAAACAGTCGACGGTCCAATCCACATGAAAAGGTTGCAGATCTAGCCCGAAATCAACTCGAAAGGCTTCCACTCATAATTGTGGGTATACCTTCAAGTGACCCCCAATAATACGCGCAATATCTACACTAAGACCAACAAAGCAGGGTGAGTAACTCTGCTAGTCTTAATGTGACCTCAGGTTTGACCCTTGTGTGAGAAGGGCTTCCCAGGACAAAATGTAGCAATTAGATTTGAACTCTCCCTATCACAAGATATTATTGTGTGTTTTGATGCTTTGGAGAGTGTGTCTTACAACCTATTCCAAAGAACTATCCTAGCTAATGTTGGTGAAAAGATCCCTAGAAAATAAAAGTTAATAATAAATTTTAAATTTACGTTGTGTTTTAGAGGCTGTTGTTTACTCAAAAGGGAGATGAAGATGAAATTGATGATGTTGTGACCTTGACCTAATAAAATGAAAAAAGAGATGAATGTGCAACTTTTCAATTCAATGAACTATAATTACAGTAGGGAGAAGGTATTCTTTTGAAGTAAAAAATCTACAAATTGCAATTTCTTAATTTCGAATGACTACAATTTCAAACAATCATGAACTACAAAATTTTCCAATTCTTCTCTTTAACCAATATTTCGAATGTAACGATTTTCTTATCAAAGATTACTAAAAAGAATAAAAAAATTAAGTTCTTCCTTTTCAAAACAAAATCAGAGGTGTGATAACAAAAGGAAAATGTAATCTGAGAATATCAAGACATTCTCAACACAATTCCCAAATCAAATTCGTAATATAGACAAAAATGAAAAAGACAAGACAACCCTTTTACATATATAAGAAAAAAGTGTTTCTTAATCAACAAACAATCTGAAAAATAAAATGAATCCAAAACTTCATGCAAACCAAACACTCTTTGTCAAACAAGCACCCAGATCAGGATCTGAGATTATATCCTTGTGACAATGATCACAAGCAAAAACTTGCGAAAATGAAAAGAAAGGCCTTCAATCACTAAAAACCAATCAAGAGCAAGCTTTAAACTCAGAGATCAACCAAACAATGGAACAGGAATTTCACCCGAGGCAACTAAGGCAAAACAGTGAGGTAAAAGACAAATTGACTCACTCCAAAAAAATCTATAGGAGTCGTCGCAGGCTGGGTATGGGGCACAGTGCGACGAGCAAAGGTCATCATAGGCTACTAGCAGAGCACAGTGTGACATCGTCGCACTCGATTGGCCAAGCAGGGTGTGACATTTAAGGGTCATCGCAGGATGTCAATAGGGTATACTGCGAGGATATCTGTAAATGAAGAAAAAATGGGAGAAAGACAGAAAATCTAAATGAGCTTCCAAACCCAGGGAGTCCAGATGGATCTTCCACAGACTCAGAGTGAAATTTATCAGGGGAAGTCAGGCTAAAGGAAAATGGGAAGAAAAAAATAAAAAGGAGGTTGTTTCCCTAGTATGGTCATCAATTTTTTTATGGAACTTATCGGTAAATGCAGACATAAATAGATCTCCCTAGATCGACCTAGATCTAGAATGAAACATAACAGAATATGGTGTTTTCCCTAAGCTCTAACTATTGAGTTTACTAGCTAACAAGAGATAGGAAACATACCATTTAAATGTCGCTTCCTCTTGTCGTTATCATCCTCGCTCCACTCTGATGCTCCTATGATATTGAATCTGCAAGGGAACACACACCAACCAAAGTGAAATCAATCCAATATACTCAACAAGAAATTATGCATGTGATCAAGGAATCATACAATAAAACGAGATAAGTTTTATGGGAAAGAAACATATCACTATATTATATTAAAGTGAAAGTGGATATTACAACCAAAGCCTTGATGTTGCAAGGTTTACTTCCAATGACCCTTTTATCCAACACACACACTTGCTCCAATATTAAATGAAGAACATCCACAATGACTTGATGAACTGAAATGAGGCTCTCAAGAACGATCCAATGCAGAATTCTCCATACAATATTAGCTTATTCAATCTTCATTAACCTTAGCCTTTTCCATGAGAAATCCCTCTTTATATAAGGGAAAGAGAGATGGTTGAAGAGATTAGGATGATCCCACCAAATCAGAGAAGCGAGTAAGATCCCAACCATACAGATGCCACCTCATCTTCTAGAAGATGCCCTTCTAGAACTTTCATGAAACTTTCCCTTTTCTTAGTCTTTTGGCATCGTCGTACCTTAGCTGTAGAGAAGCTTGTGGAGACGTCGCAACCCAACTTTAGGGCAGGGGGCGACGATCAGGGATCATCACACCCTACATATGGTGCAGCCTTTGACGACCTTCCTTAATAGGGTTTTTGAGAAGAGAAAGGCAGTCACTTTCCTCATGAAGAAAGGATCTTTTTGGGAACATGAACACATGTTTTCAATGGATCATTGGGGTGACCAAAATAATGTGTAACAATGAGGATATTATTAACCCCTCACATCATTTATTTGAAAGCATATTCTTATTCCTTGTCCAATTATGCTTCCGATGAGTATAAACTTGATGATATTTGGACAACTTGTTTTTTTTGTGATGAGGTGGCATAGGGGATGACGTGGAAAGATGAGGTGGAAACCCATGTGGGGCCCACACACCTAAATCTGGGTCCTTTTATGCCTAAAATTGGGCCCACTAAGGCTCCCAATACTTGCTAAATGAAAACTGGATAAAGCGAAGTAGTTTCCCAAAGTCATAAAGCATCATAAAAGTAAGTCAAAAGGTCGAACTGGGCAAGTTGTCAACTTTCTGCTTTAGTTTTAGCTTTCAGCTTTTACCTTTTTCCCTTTCCTAGCTTTCCACTTTTCTTGCTTTAGTTTTTTCTTTAGATTTCCACTTTTTCTCGTTCCTAGATTTCCACTTTTCCTACTTTATCTTTTGGCTTTAGCTTTCCACTTTTCCTGCTTTAGCTTTTGGCTCTAGCTTTCCACTTTTTCCTTTTCTCTCTTTTCCTCCCATTATATCACTCATGGGCCCTATTTCTCTCATGAGGTGCACCCCACTTACCTTTTTGGCCACAACTTCTCCATACCTAACCAGTTTTGACCCATTCGACCTCCATTCTCCTCGAGATAACCCCCATATTTGGCCAGATTTCTTGGGAAAGTTGTGCTCATCCAGTTTTAGAAGGTTTGCATGCAGTGACACATGGCAGATGGACAAATTGACACATGGATGATGGATATTGGATAGCTTTTGACCCAATTTGGAAACATCAGGGAAAATTCTTCATGCAGTTAGTCATATATGAAGCATGCTTCCACAGTTTACAGTTTGATCACTCTATTGTAGGAGCATTACTACTCACTCATCATATTCTATCTCTCATTCCAGTTTTAGATTATCGGATTCTTGGAGATTATTGTAACAGTTCATGGATTTTCTCTGTGATGGAGCCATTCCTCTGATTTCACATGAATAAAGAGTCTTATGTGTTTATTTTGGCCTATATTCTTGTTGTTACATTCAATTTATAATTAATTTGCAGGTTGTTTGAAGCTCATCCTTCATTGGGGGTCAAATTGGCACCATTGAAGTGTTCTTTCCTTGTTGATTTCTTTCTTTCTGCATTCTATTGGTTCACTTTGCTTAGTTTTTTCCATTAAAATTTATCTAAAATCAAATTTTATGCAAGTTTTGGTTGAGGTTACCTAACCCTCATTCCAAAACCATTTTTGTGCTTGTTGATTTGTGTTTTTGCAAGACGGATTTTATCCATCAAGCAGCATGCCCTAGGGTAGCCTCCCTGTGTTTGGCATGCACTAGCCCAAAATGAGAGGGGTGTTATCATTCATGACCTTATGATCCACTCCTAAATTAATCCTAGTTTGATTCCCTCAACCTACAATCGACCTAAGGCCTAGGGTGTCAAATATAGCCTTAAGAGGACCCTGGGATTACAGGGTTGGGCATTTCATTGAATGATGGAGACGAGTGGATATTTGCAAGGGGAAGTCACTTTGACTTTCCAATGAGCTTCAGTATTGGGGGGATCACATCACTTGTTGGTGATGCATTGAGGTCTTGAAGTACCTTACTATGGCAGAACCATGTTCAGTTGGTGGAGGTCATGTTGGGGTTGGTACGGTCTTGGAGGACAGACTCATTTCGGGTTGAGATCGTGTGTTATTTGCAGGAGACTCATGGTATTGATATGTTACAGGACTATATTTCACGAGGCATTGTAGTTCACATTCTGATATTGGATCCAAGGATTAGAGTGCTTGATAGTTCAACGTTTGATGGAGTTGAGTTTCAAGTAGAGTGGTTGCTCGGGGAGTTGACTGAAATTCTTTGGCCATTGATCATTCTACTCATCAGGAGCATGTGGGTGTCATGCGTGGTGAGCACTTGGAGAGGCCACATCTTGAGGGGATTCTACCTTGTGTCACACAGGTAGATATGGGACCCCGGTATCATATGTAGTTGGATTCATTTATTGCTTGAGGACAAGCAATATTCTGGCAGGGAGGATTGTAATGTCCCCATTTTGGGACATTATAACATTACAAAGTGTTATGCCTACCAGAATATCTAGATAGGGGTGACAGAGAGTTTGGGATATATTAAGGGGTTTTATTGGGCCCGACTTGTGTCGTTCATCATCAGGATCCATTCCGCACAGTTTGTCTTTGGTTCTGTTGCATTCCCGATTTCTGTAATTTTGAGTAATTATGGGTCATATCTTAATTAAATTCACTAAGAAGGTCATAATGGGCATATTACTTGGAGAAACATCTCATTGTAATATCTCATCGGAATCGGGAGGAAGAGCATTACAGGATAAGATAATGAGAAGTGACTTTTAGTGGTCGGAGAAGCCATAAGTATGGATAAATCACTTTTTAGAGGTAAAATGGTTGATTAATTAATTAACTAAGTGATTTAATCAGGGAATAATAAAATAAAGTAAAAATTCACTTGGAGGGAAAAGGTCAACAACGAATTAGGGTTTTTGGAAGCTATAAAGGAAGGGTAAAGCAACCTAATTTGGGATTATGTTATGATTTGATGTTGAGATATTTGCAGAGGAGGAGGAAATTGACCCCCTTGTTGTTTTGTGGATTTCTGGAGGAAACCACCACCATTGATCGGTTTCGGTGTTGAGAGACACACCCTAGCCTATCGAAGATACCGTCCAGTTATTTCACCTTGCATTACAGGTATCTAGTTCAATGATTGCGTAGCTCGGTCGGTGAGGACGCAAGGGTTAGAGAGAGGGTTTGTGTGGCCATTTGAGACAGTTTAGTATTTTGACGATTCCTTTCGACCCATTAGAGAGTTATCCAGGGCGCACCTATTGAGCCACATGTCATCAATTTCCGATGGTGGAATCTCCCAGAAAGAAGAAAACAGTCATTTAGGGCGCATCTCTTGAAGAAGTAAATTTGGGGTTCCAGGGGGTATTCCAAAGCATATCCGAGGAAACCCTTCTGCCCATTACAGAGGAGGCTAGGACGATCGTTTCGAGTCATACATCGTCAAATTCCACTGGTGGAATCACTAGGGCGCACTCCCACATCCTAGGAGGTGTGCAAACCCCCAAGGGGCGACACCCGGAGCTTCAAAGGTCAGATCCATTCAGAGGGCTCTTTTTTTGAGACATTTTCCAATCCATTCCAACTGGTATCTCCATCAGGGAGAGTTTTTCATATTCTGCAATAGTTACCATGAGCTTCTGGACTGTTTTTTGTCGATCTATCCGTGCATGCACAGACCAACCTTCATTCTTCTGATCACGAGTATTTCTTATTAGTTTATTTTTATTCTAGTGATGATCCATGAGATTTAACTGATGATTAGTATATCTTCTTCCATCTTGTTAATGTATTTCCTACTTTTTCCTCATTGTATATATCAATGAGTTGTGTTATCCTTCTTTCACATGCATTATATTTATACTACTAAAACACTTAATGAATGAAACACACATGCAAAAATCACCAAGCATGTTCACATGTTAACACAAACACATCCAGAAACCCCCAGAGTATCAGACTTCAGTGAAAAAACCGTAGTTCAGCAGTAGATATCCAGATCAGCTGGATCAGGGATATTTCACAAGAAATATCATAATCTTCAACATGAAGAAGTAAAATTTACCATAACCATTCAAAACATGAAATGAAATTGCAAATTTTACGTACTTCACCAGGAATAATCAAACACAAACCCTAGTTGAAGACTTTTCCACCACAAAATAGCCAAGAAACATCCAAAGCATGTACTCCAAGAGGTGTGCACTAGTAAATTTCAGCCAATGTTTCCCAAGAGGGAAAAAATTCAAGCTTGTCCTATTGTGTGAGGAAGAGTTATGATAAAAATGAATCTCCAAGAAGTGTATTCATATCACCTTTCTTGGCCTAAAATATCAATGTAAAAATAGAAGGGTTGACCTTAAAAAATTGCCCTTAAAAATCAATTTTACAAAATTTGATTTGTTTAGCACAAATAAAACCCTAAAGGGTGACATCATGCCCTTCTAGGGTGATGTTGAGCCCTCAAATGGGATGATAATATGGAAAAGGTGAAAATTTAGGCCTCCAAGGCCACTCATCATGCCACACGTGCCAAAACATCTCATCATATACCTCGTCCATCAAACCCTAGCCTCCTCCATTATGTCAAGAGCTAGGTAGGTGACGTTCAAGCCTCCAAAGGCCAACGTCCTAGTGGGAGAAGGTGGGAAATCATCGTCCATCCCTGCCAGAGTGCCTCCAAAGGCAACGACCTCCTTATTAAATGTGCAATGGTGATCACAAGCCTGCCCCATACATGGGTTTTTTGCATCCATCCTTGGGGTCCAAATCCCACCATGAAGGTCTGAACACAGTCATCTCCTCATGAATACTTTTCCATCGAGCAAGGTCCTGCAAAGACAAACAAATGTGCCCTCCAAGGGTCCATAAATCACAAGAATCATTCCAAGTAAGCCACATCTAACAATATAACCACCCAAACATGTGCATCAAACCCCCCTTTTCAAACTAAACAAATGCTCAAATACATTATACAATTTGTCAAATTTAGGTGTGGCAGGGGTGTCAAAGAATCCTATTGGGTCAATCAATCCCCAAGTCAAAGATGTTTCCCAAGGGAAACTTATCTAAGCCATGTGTGAATATGAGGTGGAGTGGGGTAAGACTTTTGGGCATGGGGTCCATGACATACAATGGTTCGTATTGTCTCATTTATTGGTGTCTTTGTAGAGGGTGTCCTACCCTTTGTCCATGATGCAACATTTTTCCAAGCCCTTTTTCCATTAATTTATTAAAGTGTTTCCAAGTTGAAGACATGTGGGGGCACTAAACTAAACAATAAAAAAAAATCCCACACATGCTCTTCCTTGGTTACACTTAGTCATGCTTTCCCAAGTTGAAGACAATAAGGGGCACTAAACTAAGAAATAAAAACAAAGCCCACTTACGCTCTACCTCGATTAGCATGATCAATTATTTATTTATCATACGAGTCCCTCATTTTTTTCGAGAAGCATTTCATTGTTCTCGGGATCCTTTCACAAGCATATGAAAGGTTTATTATTGGCTTTTATCTTTTTCCAACTACATTTCCCTCTAGGCCGTCAGCCCCTTCTTCCCATGAAATGAGGTACAATCCCTTCTTGGGTCAGTGCTCCCGAAAATCCCAAAGGATAAGGAGACGAAATGAACTAAGCATGGAAAGTGATAAGTATGATCGGGAATGGTATGATGACTCTTCAAGGAGTCCCCAGGAAACACCCCATTCCCCAATTCTTATGGAATCAAGAAAGAATTATTTTCAACATATTCAAATGCTTCAATTATTAGAGTGACACTTAGCATGATACCGGACTTATTACCTCATGAAGTAAGACTTGTTGTCCTTTGGGGATAGGCTGGTGTGATGGATGTTGCTTTGTCGCTAGTAATGTATGGTGGTGCATCAATGAATAGGAGGGGCCTTGTAGGGATATGCAAGCCAATATGGCTCTCGACACTCCATGTATGCTACCTGTGGGCCTCGAGACATGATCTCCTAGGTTACCCCTAATCTGAGGGGGTAACACTCCGAAACCGAAACTAACTGGACAGGAGTGATATCGATGATGAAAGATGATGACCGATCATGGCTAAGCATCATATAACCCATCTAAACCCTTTGAATTCACTGATAATGTTAAACTACCCCTCTAATCATGTTGACCCAGTCCCTGAAAGTCATCTCTAATCATAGACCAATGGAACTCAAAAATGGGGACATTATAGATACCCCTGTCAACTTTTCATGTATGAGCCATTTATCTCAGCAGTTTCTGCACTAAATGGCTTGTAAATAAAGGGATATTAGCAGCACATTAGGAGGTCATCTTAATCATCTACACTAAGGTAGGTTTTGTAAATCTTGTAAAAAAGAGCATCATCAAAGTGATAATGATAACTAAAGTCGTTACAGCATGGACTTTAATCTCACTTTAGAATAAGACTCGTCATGACCAAATCTCAACATGAACATAAATCAGATAGGCGAATTTGTTCATTGTAGGATCTAGAAGATAGGAATCTACATCTCCAAGGAGAAGAATATGTTCCAACATACAACCATCAAGAACCATGTAGCTTGTTCTCAGTGGTGAAGGGCCTATATCAATAACATTGAAATCTAATATGAAACAGTGGTAAATTGGAAAGCATATAGAATGATTAGGGGCTCTTTTTCTAGATGCATTTTTGGGCAAAGTCTTCAACAACAAATCATCCTTCATCAACATTCATTGTGGCCTCTATTTTACCAATAGATGAGAAGAACCAGACTTGTGAAGCCTAACCACCCTAGATACAAGGTGGACGAGAATCCATTGAATATTTTTCTAAGGAAGAGTTACAACATTATTTGTGAAGTGCTTCCCTTTATTCAACCTACAATGCATATTTTAATAAAAAGGAATAGAAATGTCTAGCTCTCAAAGAAATTTTAATAGTTGTAAATTCATCAAAAAGTGGATCTAAAACCACTCAAGTTTGTTAGCCTAATTAGAGAAGTTGTTCCCCTCTTTGAGGTATTAAAAGGGATATGATCTAGTCAAAGGAAAGACTTACTTGGTCAAAAAGAGATGTTTAGCTTGAGGAATCCTTTTACACACATGTTCATACATAACCACTCACTATAATATTCATAGTTTGACTTTTCATGAGAGTTGGATATGAGATGTCATTATTTTACTATTTTTCCTTGGACAAAAAGTGGTTCTAAAACCATTTATGGCTAATTTTGGGAAAATTAGTTGAGGAAGTTATGGAGTGATGTATTTTATTGTTTTCTCTTGGAGAAAATTGTGGATCTAGAAAAAACAAATCATATTTTATTGCAACGGAAGTTAAGCTAGACTCTATATATGGAGTAGCTCCCCCCCATTTGTAAGGTGTCAATTGAAAGTGATTATAAAGATTTTGGAATAAAATTATTCTTGTAATTTGTTCAAGCTCTTTATGAATGGTTATGGTTCTTTATTGAATGTGTGGCGGATGTTCTTGGTGCCTATTGATGACTAACATTGCAGATTTTTGGATGGTCAAAATCGACTCAAGTAGCCCTAGAGAAGAAATCTTGCTACATCGGGAGAGGTTATGTGTGATAGTCCCTACTCCTTAACTTCTTTGTTCCCTTTTTTTTAAAGAAAAAAAAATGTTATTCTTTCGACATTTGGAGAGTTATTTCATTAATTGGAATCTTTAGACAAATCCACCCTTGTGTTTTCTTGAAAGTGGATCTTCCTTATAGACCCTTTCCTTCCTTAAGTCTGTAAAGTTTTCTTACCAAATTTAGGGTTGTTGTGGCATGCATTTTGCAGTTCAACTAGTGCCTAAATCTTCAATAGAACTTCCCTCGAAAGATGCGTGATTGACCTCATAGACCAAAATAAGGGCAAGGCATTGATCTTCCCTTTCAACCACCTCAAAAATACTAAAAATCATAAAGTTTATTTATGTTTTCACAATCTAGAAATTACAATAGAAAATACCTTAAACAAAAATTGCCTTCCAATTTATTTGGAGAGTTATTTCATTAGTTGGAATCTTTAGACAAAGCCACCCTTGTGTTGTCTTGAAAGTGGATATTCCTTATAGACCCTTTTTGATGTAGGAGCATCTGACAGTAAAATCGAGAATTGACCACATGGGTCAATAAACATTTACCAAGGGAGTTGTTTCCCTAATTTTTCATTTATTTGTAATAGTTAGAATGATATATTTAGAAGGTATTGAAGATTTTATGGTTTGAAAGGTGTGAGTGTTTTCCTATGTAATAGAACAGAAATACTAAGTTAGTGGATTGATAGAAATCCTTGGAGGATTTTTAGGCATTTGATAGAGTTCCTGAGAGATCTAGCTCTTGTTTTTATGTAACGGAAGTATGTGTGAGATAGGTTAGATAGAGGTTAGAAGGAGAGTAGACAAAGGTTGGATAGATAGGGGTGCAAAAGAGAACTACATAAAGTGAATTGTGTGTTGTATGTTTAAGGTCTAATTGAACGAAAAAAACAATGTAATTATGATATGTTTTAATTGAAATCTTCAGTTCTGTGTGTGTTGATTTATTGGTATATTCCTTTGACTTCATTCAGTATCTTGTCGCCTGGAAATTGTAATGTATGAAATTGCAGGAAATATCACATGTAGTTAATTCCAACCAAGTTCTAAAACTTTGTTTAAAAATATTTCCTGAGTATTTGTCATCATAGGAACAGATAGTCATGGTTTGGCGCAGTGGAATCACACCTTAAAGATATGCGACACACTGATATTGTTTGTTGAATTCCATCTAGAGTTGTCTATGAACCGTTGGTATTATGTTTTTAGTACCTCAGGCAGAGTTGTCTACGAATTGTTGGTATTATTTGTCGAGCTCCACACCCAGAGTGGTCTGCAACATATCTCGTTGATATTGTTCACAAATGCTTCCTTGCAGAGGTATACCCACGTAGTGGTGTTTCTACGCAGATTTATCTATGACAGAGCACAATTCAATGTTGTAGGAAAAGGAAATTTGAGCGCTTGTTCATGTTGATCCAAGACTAGATAAGCATCTTGAATGTTAGTTGTTGACAGAGTATTGAAAAATCTGTGATCGTGGGTTGAAGTTGGTGGTTCACGCCGTCATTTGTGGTATCAAAGCATAAACAGTAAGTGTTCTCATGAAGAAAGAGCAGATGTCGCCTAGGAGAAGGGGCTAAGGAATACCAGTTGCAAATGTGGAATTGCAACAAGAGGTAAGGCAACTGAAAGAAAATATGGAAGGTATGGAGACTTCCATGAAGAGGGAACCTGATTCAAGAGATATTAGTGAAAGTGAAGAAGCAACAACCTCTGAGGAAGAGGAAGAAGAAGAAACAGCAGAAGAGAGACTGATAAGGGTGGTCACAAAGGACGGTGTCAGACCAAAGGAAGGTAGAGGTACCTATGTATGAAGGTACCATGAATGTTGAATAATTGATTGACTAGATTAATGCCCTAGAAAAATACTTTGATTATGAAGATGTAGATGAAGGAAAGAAGGTAAAGTATGCAGTGACAAAGCTAAAATTTCATGCAACTCTATGGCGGAATGAATTGCAAGCTGACACAAACCGAAAAGGTACATCCAAGATTAAGAATTGGGATAGGATGATTGTCAAGTTCAAAAGAAATTGCATTCCTAAGGATTACCAACTGAATGTGTTCAAACAATTACATAATATCATACAGAAGGCAATGACTGTGAAAGAATATACAAAATAATTTTACAGATTGACAATTAAGGCTAGTCATATTGAAGAAGATGTTGAAAAGGTTGTCAGGTATATTAATGGCTTGAGGTATGATATACAAGATGAAATTAGCATTTTGTTACTGAAGAAAATTGAGGATTGTTGATGATTACAGCTGCATGAGACAGCCTCCAGGACACAAACTGAGTGATTCATCCTGTGAGAGAGCCCACGAGTTGGGTGTTGCCATGAAATGGGTGTGTTGTTCCTCTCTGAGATGGAGATGGAACGTTGTGTGCCCCTGTGTGGGGTGAGGAAGCCCATAAGTTGGGTGTGCCCATGAGATGGGTGTGTTGTTCTTATCTGAGATGGAGATGGAACATTGTGTGCCCCTATGTGGGGTGAGGAAGCCCATGAGTTGGGTGTGTCATTCTCTCTGAGATGAAGATGAAATGATGTGTACCCCTGTGAGGGGTGAAGGATCCCATGCGATGGGTTTAATGTTCTCCTCTGTGAAGAGAGTTGAGATGATGTGATACTCCAAATGATTCTCATGTGAGACGCAATGAGATAGAGATCTGTTGAGTAGGATGTTCTTGTGGTTGAGAACAGGTGGGCGTGATCCTAGTGTCTTAGCACTAGTGAGTGTGTATTATGATGATTCTCCTGTGAGACGCAGTGAGATAGAGACTTGGACATCTCTATGGCTGAGCACAAGTGGATGTGCCCCTAGTTGTTGAGCACTAGTGGGTGTATGAGATCCCTTGTTATATTGTCTAAGAGTCAGACTTACCTGTAACCCTATTTGTGATGTAAAGGTTACAGGTCGGCCCCACCAAAAAGTGAAAGATAATTAATATGTTAATCATTAATTATATTTTGAGTTATTGAGGTCGGCCCTGTTGTGTCAATAGACACTACTTTTGATATGTCTAGTCTAATATAAATAAAGGTGATTTCCCCATTGAGGAAGAATAACACAAGTGTGAGTTTGGAAATTTCAGCAAGTACTTGTTCTTCGGTTGAAGTGCGCACCTCTCTTGGGCACTAGTATTCTAGGTTTTGTGAGCACCCTTTTGTGTGCTAGGTTTATGGTGCAGGAAGTCTTTCTCTTGAAGAATATAGCAAAGGATTGGCTGAGTTTTCTTCCCTTGTTGAGAAGGGTTTCCCAAGATACTTCTTGTGTACTTGTGCATGGTATTTCTTCTTGTGATCTTGGTTGTTGGAACAAATTGTTTATGGTGTAACTGAAATTGTCTATGGTTCAAGTAAAATGCTAAAATTGGAATGAACTTCATGCTTGAGCCTATCCTAATGAAAAATCAACATGGTATCAGAGCATAAGTCTTGAATAAGTCATTGCACAAGTCTTCAAATAAAGTCGTCCTCTTTTTGTAGAACCGTACGACCCTCTTAGGGTTTCCAGAAATTTTGTACGACCCTCCTTTCTCAATTTCATCCCTTAATAATTGAATGTTGAAGCTAATTTTGGCATAGGAAACTATGGTCTCCTCCAGCGCACCTCCAGAGACTCTCAGAGTGAAATTTTGAGCATTTTGAATTTTTGGCCCTAGGATCTCTAGGGTTTCACATTTTTCTACAGAATTTTGGCTTTAGGGTTTCTGCAACTCATTGAAGGAGCTCCTCACCTCACCAGTATTCCTATGACTCTCTTAAATCTTATTGTTGGTAGTCATAATCCCAGCAAAACCTAAAGTTGCTAGCCTAGCCTAGTCGTTAAGTTTTCTAGCCCAATTGACAAGGGTTTGTGAAGAAATTTGAAAATATGAAGAACAAAACCTTGGTGGAAGATAGGCTTGATGGATCAAGAAACTTCAACTCCTGAAATTCAATACTTTAGATCACACTTGAAAAGGATGACCTATTGAGTGTGATACAAAAGACTTTACCAGAGACAACTACCGATGAAGAGAAGGAAGAAATAAAGGAAGATCATGTCAAGGCAAGGAAGATAATTATCTACTCAATGAGAGATCATCTCCTACCTCGTATTGCCAACCTGAAGACAGCTTATGAAATGTATGAAGCATTGAAGAATATGTTTGAGAGTGAAAACACCCTCAAAGCCCTTACATTGAAGGGTTGGCTCCAAAGTATCAAGATGACAAAAAGTGAGACCGTTGCTACCTTCTTTATGAAGATGTCATAGATCATAGATCAGCTAGGTGCCATTGGAGAAATCATATCTGACAGAGAACTTTTTTTGACCACTCTCAATAATCTTCCAAAACATTAGGAACCATTTTTTCAAAGTATCAGTGGAAGAGAAAAACTACCTACTTTTGATCGTCTATGGACAGACTGTACCCAAGAAGAACTTAGACTTGGATCTAGAGGAGTGGAAGACTCCCCTGATGACAATCATTCTCTTGCACTTCATATAGATAAAGGAGGAAGATTTAAAAGAAACTTCAAAAAAACATTCAAAGATGAGAAGAATTCATCAGCATTAGGTTATGATCAGAGAAGAGACATGACAGAGATCCATTGCTTCAGATGTGACAAATATGGACACTATGCGAGAAATTGTCTTACCAGAAAGAAAGTAAGACAATATTCTTCCACTGTTGAGCAAAAGAATGAAGACAAGAGAGGTGAGGATTACTTCCTCTAAACCAAATGCAAAATTGAGTCTGACTGCAGACTCAGGTAAATTGTTTGATTTAATCTTTAAACCTATATTTTATTGCATCCTTAATAGTGAAGGGTATTATCCCCAGTATGGGAACCCTCATGACTTGGACCATTATCCCTGGTATGGGAGTCCAATCCTTATTGATTGATTATTATGCCAGTACAAAGGTCATCAAAAGATTGTAGAGTTAGTAGAGCACCTAAGAAGACATAAAATATCTTCAGAAAAAAAAAAGATATCTTTATTTGAAACTTCAGAGGGAGTTACTTGACTCAAGAGGGAGTCAAACAAATTGGGAAGAAGGAAGAGACATTACCTTCTTCCCTTCAGCAGTCCAGTTGATCCAGTTGCTCCAGTTGATATCCCTAAAGATGTTGCAGTAGGACATAAAAGGCATGTCTAGGCTCAACAAACTCTGCAACAGGCAGAGGGACATCCAGCCCCTCAAGGAACATACTGAGAAATACTGAGAAAGAAAGAAAACAAAGAGATTTTTGAGCTACCTTTCAGCCATGAGCCACATAATTGTTTTTTATCCTTCTTGTCATGGAGAAGCTACAGGTGAGAAAGTATGGAAAGATGCCATGACAAGAAGAACATTAATCTATCTTGAAGAATGATGTATGGGATATTATTCTGAGAGAAGAAGGGAAGTTTGTAGTGACTTCCAAGTGGATCTATATGATCAAGCATGCAACTGATAAAAGTGTTGAGAAATACAAAGAAAGATTTGTATCTAGAGGATGCTCACAAGCAGAGGGAGTTGACCTTGATGAGACATTTGATCTAGTAGCCCAATACACGTCCATCTGTACTATCATCCATGAGTTGGAAACTACATCAGATGGATGTAAAGACAACCTTTCTCAATGGTGAGATTGACGAAGTAGTTTACATCAAGAAGCCAGAGGGATTTGTGACATACGATGAGAAATCTCATGTGTATAGGTTAAAGAAAGCCATGTATGGACTAAAGCAAGCTCCTCGTGCTTGGTATGAGAAAATGGATGGATTCTTGATGAGTTTGGATTTCAGAAAGAGTGTTATTGATCCAAACCTATATTATCATATTTTTGGTGACGAGTGTCTGATCTTGGTCCTGTATGTGGATGATTTATTCCTTACCGATTCAGAAAGACTTATTACTGAAATGAAAGTGAGCATTGACTTTTGTTTTCAAGATGAAGGATCTGAGTATGATGCACTACTTCTTGAGACTAGAAGTATGGCAGAGAACTGATGAGATACAGTGGAAATATTTTAGATGATGGACTACAACTCCATGCTTACACTGATAATGATGAACTTGAAGAAGATGAATGAGGCTTCTTCAGATTCAGATGAGATTGATCCACATGTGTACCAACAGATGATTGGATCATTGATGTATCTGGTTAACACCAGACCCGATATATGTCGATGCAGATTGGGCAAGGAGTGCAGTGGACCGAAAGAGCACAGTTGGTTGTTGTTTTACCTTAGGGTCTTCCATGGTTTCCTAGTGCAGCAAGAAACAGATCTTTGTAGCCTTAAGTGTGGTATTTTGCAAAGCAGTGTGGCTTTGAAAACTTATGATAGATTCATTTGATCATGAGATGGATCCTACCATTATTCATTGTGATAACTAGAGTTGTGTGAAGCTCTCTGAGAACCCTGTGTTTCATGATAGATCGAAACACTTTGAGATAAAATATCATTATATCAGAGACATGGTGTAGAGGAAATCAATACACGTGCAGAACCTTCCTACCCATGAGAAGATTACAGATATCTTCACCAAACCGCTTGCCAAAGACGAAGTTTGAGTACTTCCTTGAGAGACTTGGCCTGGTGGAAAATACCTCCCTAGCTGAGAGGGAGTGATAATGATTACAGCCAAGACGAAGTTCAAGTACTTTCGTGAGAGACTTGGCCTGGTGTAGAATGCCTCCCTAGCTGAGAGGGAGTGTTGATGATTACAGTTGTGTGAGACATCCTCCAGGACACAGACTGAGTGAATCGGCCTGTGAGAGATCCCATGAGTTGGGTGTGCCCATGAGATGGGTGTGTTGTTCCTCTCTGATACGGATATGGAACGTTGTGTGCCCCTATGTGGGGTGAGGAAGCCTGTAAGTTGGGTGTACCCATGAGATGATTGTGTTGTTCCTCTCTGAGACAGAGATGGAATGTTGTGTGCCCCTGTGTGGGGTGAGGAATCCCATGAGTTGGGTGTGTCGTTCTCTCTGAGACGGAGATGAAACGGTGTGTACCCTTGTGAGGGGTGAAGGAGCCCATGTGATGGGCTTAATGTTCTCCTCTGTGCAGAGAGTTGAAATGATGTGATACTCCAGATGATTCTCATGTGAGATGCAGTGAGATAGAGATCTGTTGAGTAGAACGTTCATGTGGCTGAGCACAGGTGGACGTGATCCTATTGGTTGAGCACTAGTGAGTGTGTATTTTGATGATTCTCCTGTGAGACGCAGTGAGATAGAGACTTGGACGTTCTTGTGGCTGAGCACAAGTGGGCGTGCCCCTAGTGGATGAGCACTAGTGGGTGTATGAGATCCCTTGCTATATTATCTAAGAGTCAGACTTACCTGTAACCCTATTTGTGATGTAAAGGGTACAAGTCAGCCCCACCATAAAGTGAAAAAGAATTAATGTAAAGATAATTAATATGGTAATTATTAATTAAATTTTGAGTTATTGAGGTCGGCCTTGTTGTGCCAATAGACACTACTTTTGATATGTCCAATCTAATATAAGTAAAAGTTGATTTCCCCATTAAGGAAACATCACACAAGTGTGAGTTTGGAAATTTCAGCAAGTACTTGTTCTTGGGCTGAAGTGTGCACCTCTCTTGGGCGCTAGTCTTCTAGGTTTTGTGAGCACCCTTTTGTGTGATAGGTTTATGGTGTGGGAGGTATTTCTCTCGAAGAATATAGCAAAGGATCGACTGGGTTTTCTTCCCTTTTTGAGAAGGGTTTCCCAGGATACTTCTTGTGTACTTTTGCATGGTATTTCTTCTTGTGATATTGGTTGTTGCAACAAATTGTTTATGGTGTAACTAAAATTGTCTATGGTTCAAGTAAAATGCTAAAATTGGAATGAACTTCATGCTTGAGCCTAGCTTAATGAAAAATCAACAAGGATGCCTATCAAGCAACTTTGAAGGAAGAAGAGAAGTTGGCTAGAAAACAGATCCAAAAGAACAGAGGAAGATGTCCAACAAGAGGCAAAGGACAATCCAGTAACAGAGGGAGATTTCAGACTCCGAGAGATGAAGGAGGAAACTCAAGCTCAAGTAGTCAATCATTAAGAGAAGAATCAAGAGGAAGAAAAATTTTCTCTAGAGGCAGAGGTAGAGGAGGCGGAGAAATTAGATGTTATACCTGTGGAAAGACAGGTCATATGTCATGGGACTGTCTAGAAAATAAACCAGCAAGTCAAAGAAATGTAAATATAGCAGAAGATAAAGAAGAGAATGTGAATGTAGTCACACAAGAAAAAGTTCCTGAGGTAGGGGAATCATTGTTGTTGAAAAGAGTTTTGATCAAATTAGAGAAGAAAGTTAAAGAACCAGCTCAGAGAAAAACTCTATTTAGGACTGTATGCAAGTCAGGAGGTAAGTGTTGCAAAGTTGTTATTGATAGTGGTAGCATGGATAATTTGGTTTCCATTGAAATGGTAGAGAAGTTGGGATTGGAGAGGACAATGCATCCCACTCCATGCAAAGTGTCATGTTTGCAGAAAGGACATCGGGTTTTGGTGAATGAGCAGTGTAAGGTGGAAATTCAAATCGGTAGATACAAGGATGAGGTATCATGTGACATAATGCCTCTAAATGTCTGCCATGTTTTGTTGCGAAGGCCAAGGAAGTATGACAGAAAAGGCATTCATGATGGTAGGAGGAACACTTATTCTCTGGAAAAAGATGGACACAAGCATGTATTGTTGCCTTTGCAAGATGATGGATCCAAAGAAGAAGTTGGTCCTAGAGTGTTGTTGATGAGTGGAAAGGAACTGTTGCAAGAAGTCAAGAAAGAGGAGGTACATTTTCTTTGATTGGAAAACCCAAGGTAATACTTACAAGTACAAATTTGGACGATTTCCCTGCAAAAGTCAAAGCTATGTTGGATGCGTTTGTTGATATTATAGTTGATGATTTGTCAAATGCATTACCCCCTATAAGAAGTATTAGCCATCATATCGACTTAATTCCAGGAGCAAGTTTACCTAACAAAGCAGCATATAGAATGACACCTCAAGGGAATGAAGAGATAAAGAGGCAGGTGCAAGAACTATTGGATAAAGGATTGATAAAAAAGATTTTGAGTCCATGTTTGTTCCAACAATACTCAGCCCAAAAAAAGATGGAGGATGGCGCATGTGTATTGATTCAAGAGCAATCAATAAGATCACAATAAGGTGCATATTTCCATTACCTAGAATTGATGATCTGTTAGATTGTTTGAGTGGAGCTAAGTATTTTTCAAAGATTGATTTAAAGAGTGGATATCATCAAATAAGGATCAGGGAAGGAAAAGAATGGAAAACAACTTTCAAAACAAATAGTGGACTATATGAATGGTTAGTGATGCCTTTTGGGCTCACAATTGCTCCAAGTACTTTCATGAGATTAATGAATGAGGCTTTGAAAGAATTTATTGGGAAATTTGTAATAGTATATTTGGATGATATCTTGATATATATCCAAACAAAGGAAGAACATTTGAGACACCTCAACATGGTTTTGAGTACCTTACAAGAAAACAAGTTGGTTAATTTGAAGAAATGCATATTTATGAAAAATGAATTGATATATTTGGGATTTGTGATATCTGAGGATGGTTTAAAGATGGATTCAGAAAAGGTCCAAGCAATAGTAAGTTGGCCTACTCCAATAAGTGTGTTTGAGGCAAGAAGTTTCCATGGGTTAGCAACTTTTTGTAGGAAATTCATCAAAAATTTCAGTCGGTTATGTGCTCCAATTATTGAGACTATCAAAGAGAATAGACAACCATTCAAGTGGACAGTGGCAGTTGATTGGAACCTTCAAATTTTGATGAAAAAGATCACTTAACAACCCACGTTAGCTTTTCCAGACTTTGATAATGAAAAATTTTGAGGTTCTTAAGGCTGCCCAACAGGTATGTCCTTAGCCTCTTGTTGGGCATTGTTTTCAAGGTTTTCAAAACTGATTTAGGACTTTTTTAGGACATCCACCAAGTCTGAAATTTTTGCCCATTGAATCTGCCCTTAAGCTTTTGATTTTATGCTCTTTTAATGCCTCTTTGTGAAGGGTTTAATTAGGATCATTTTGTTGTCCAAGTTATCTCTTTCATATGCATTAAAACATAAAATACTCCTCTAGGATCTTTACACCTAAATGTTGAAATAAAAGAATGCAAACCAAAATATTTTTACACATGTATTTTTGGTCAACATGACCCTGGAAAAAACCCCATGGGGAAAACCAGTTGGAAGAGAAATTTTATTATGGAGATCTCGAGCTATAATAGCAACAAGGAAAAATAACAAAGGAACCTAATACATATGCTAGCTCCTCTAAATCTTAGAAATGGATTTCCTTGGAAAGTGCACCCCTCTTGAAGAATGTGCCCCTCTTTCCTTGATATGCCTGCTAGATGAAGAATGCACCATTTTCCTTGGTGCGTCCCCTCAACCTTGCTTTGCCTACTAGATTGTTTTTTTGCTGAATGCGCCCAAGATCCTTGGTGCGCCCCCTTCCTTTCTTAGTGCCCACTCTTCCCAAGTGCTCCCCTCTCCACAAGAATTGTCCCCCTACTCACTCTTGTGCGCCCTTCCTCAAGCTTTGCACCCTCCTCTCACAAAGTGTGCCCTCTCCTCTCAAGATGTGCCCTCTTCTCCACAAACCCTTCTTCTCTTCTCCTCTCCTTCACTCAAATCTCTCAAGTGAACAATGAATGTGATTTTGCCCCTTTTGTATCCTTTAGCCTCATCCTTGGGATAACCTAGGAAACCAATGGCCAAGATTAGATCTAGGCCAAAACCCAAGATCAAGGGTTGAGATGTTGAGATTTGTGTACCTTGGGAAGTGGTCCCCTTGTGTTTGTGAGCCTCTAAACACAAGTGGGAAATACTTTGTACTATGTACCTTGTACTGTATGTCTAATTTTACTTTGACTTAGGAGATTTAAGTCAAAAGTGAAATTTGGTCATTTTAGCCTAAAATGACTATTATTTCACTTTGTGGGTGAATTAGGAGACATAAAGTGAACTTATGTAACTTAACCCAAAGTGGTTTTGTGAGTGATATTATTATGGGATGATCTCAACCTTTGATTAGAGATGGGATGGGATGATCCCATCCATCCATCTTTTAGGTTTCCTTATGGAGGTTCAAGAGGGGCGCATAGGGAAAAGAGAGGTTCATTCACTCTTATGTTCACTTGGAGAGTTTGAGAGAGAGAATTGAGGTGAGGATGGAAGCTATGGTTGAGGGAAACTTGGGTGCCTCCTTTCATGGAGTTCTCATGGAGGCTTAGACCCTCTTTATTTTGTGGTTGTGGTTCTTGCTTGGAGGAGGGCGCACTATAGGAGGAGGGTGCACTTATAGTAGGGAGGTGTTTCAGTGGTCAGATTGCTTTGAGGACAGTTTCAGTGGAGAGGTAGCACATAAAAGCTTGTTTATGTGCAAGGTTTCTTCACCAGAGCTTCAGGGAGCAAGGGCGCTTCACTTCAGTGGGATTGAGAAACATTTGAGGAGGGTGCACCATACTTGGACGCATCTTTCTGCTTGGACTTGTATTGCAGTTTGAGAGAAGTTGCTATTGTATCAGGTTCAATTGTTTCATGTACTTGTTGTATTCCACCTTCTTTACATCACATATATAAACTTCTATCCTAAACTGGTTTTCCCCGGGGGGGTATTGTCCAAGGTCATGTTCACTAAAATCCATTGTGTTCATTTCATGTATGCTAGAGTTTAGAAAAAAATTATTTCAACATTAAACATCTAGAGGTGTGTTACATATGTTATGGTATGCATGTGCTAACCTGTTGGTGACTAAAACTACATGCTAGAGCACCTAAAAGCCTATGTAACCGTAACTAAAATAAAAGTGAAGTTCTTTTTTAGTTTGTTGATTTAAAACAGCAGCAAACAAGTGTGTGACGACAGAAACTTAGAGCCATCTTGAGGTCAAAGACAGACCTAGATGGTAGTCAGATAGGACCTCATAAAATATTCATGGTATCAGAGCTTCGTGGTTGATTTTTTGTTGATTTTTGGACAGCATTTTGTGGACAGTCCTAGACAGCTTTTGGGCAGATTTTGTGGATATCCCTTGACAGTGTTTAGTGGCAGCTTGTTGGCATAATTTTAGTGGAGAGTTGTAGGACAATTTGTGGACATTTTATCAGCCTCTTTTCACACCTACTTGCTAGGAGTGAGGTTGATTTTTTATGACCTCTTTTCACACCTAATTTCTAGGAGTGAGGTTGTTATTCAACTGCCTCTTTTCACACATGCGTTGACAGGAGTGAGGCACTGTTCCTTTGCAGTTGCATCATTAGAGTGAGTGTGGTGGGAATTCATATCAGCATCGCAGATGCGAGTGGAGGATATTCTAGCCGAATCTACCAACTGGTCTCCTTGGAAGGCCAGGATTGTCTTTGTCCTAGAGGACCTGGAACTATGGGATATAGTTTAGGCTCATGTTGTTGTTCCTCCTGCTACTACTCCCATCTTGGCAGCAAAGTTCAAGAAGAGGAACAAAAAGGAAAAGAGAACTATGTGTGATGCAGTGGGGGATCACATTATACCCCACTTGACTGGTAAAGACTATGCATATGAGATGTGGGCATCCTTGTGCAAGCTTTACCATAGCTCTAACCAGAACCGGAAGATGGTTTTGTTTTAGCGACTCAAGAGAATTTGTATGCTCAAGATTGAGTCGATTACTTTGTACCTTGGCAGATTCACTCAGATCAGAGATGAGCTTGCAGCTGTCGGAGAGATAGTGGACCCAGACTCTATGGTGAGGATAGCCTTAAACAGATTTACCAAACCATGGGTCCATTTGTTCGAGGCATTCTTTCCCCGGAGATCATGCCTACTTGAGAGATACTATGGGATGATTTCGTCCAGGAGGAGACGAGACTCACATTAGAGACTTCTAGAAAGCAGCAGACATTGCAAGGTGATGAGGATCTTTCCCTTTGGACAAAGGGAAAGAATAAGGTCGACAAGGGAGCTCGACAGGGTCCCAAGTTTGGGGCCACACCACAGGGAGAGAGAAGTAGTGGGCAAAAGAGAGATATGAGAAAAGTGAAGTGCTTTGCTTGTAATAAGATGGGGCACTATGTTGGACAGTGTCCCAATGGGAAGAAGAAGAAGGGTGGTACGGCAGTTGCAGCAGAGGAGGTAGGGCTTCAGACATTGTTTGAGACGCCATGCCACCTATTTCGTCCAAGGATGTTCTATACGTCCATGGGTTGAAGAAGAATTTGATTTCAGTTTCCACCCTCTAGGATAGGGGTCTTGAGGTGTCCTTCATAGAGACAGAGGTCTTCATACACCCTAAGGGGTCCTATCTCACCTCAGGGCAGGTGATTGGAGTGAGGGATGGGAAATTGTTCAGATTGTTTTTTCAGCCACTTCATGCTTTAGCAGCGAGTAGTGACAACAGCAGTGATTTATGTGAGTTATGGCATCGGAGGATGGTTCACCTTCATCATGGGGATCTTGAAAGACTGGGAGAGGTTGTAATAGGAGTGTCACAACTAAGTTTAGAGCATCAAGATGTGTGCAGAGGGTGTGCGCTTGGTAAGTTTACCAAGGCTTCTTTTCCCAGCAGTGACACCAGATCAGTTGGGGTACTGGATTTAGTACACACAGATGTGTGTGGGCCCATGTCTCAGGCGTCCTTGAGTGGTCGTGAGTACTATCTCACATTCATTGATGACTACTCAAGGAAGACCTAGTGGATCTATTTCCTGAAGACCAAGAGTGAGGTCTTCAAGAGGTTCCAAGAGTTCAAAGCTCTTGTGGAGAACCAGACAGGAAAGAGAATCAAGGTCGGTCAGATAACAGAGGTGAGTATTCCTCCAGTCAGTTTGTAGACTTATGTGCCCATGATGGGATTAGAAGACATATGATTGTGCCTTACAACCCCCAGTAGAACGGGGTTGACAAGAGGAAGAACAGGTTGATCATAGGTGTAGCGAGATCTATGTTGCATGATCAGAGTTTGCCTCTTTACCTATGGGCAGAGGCGAGTGCTACTGCAGTTTACCTGCAGAACAGGAGTCCCCACAGGATTTTGGGGAAGATGATTCCTGAGGAGGCCTTCACTGGTAGGAGGCCCGATGTCGAGCATATCAGGATTTTTGGTTGCTTGACATATTCTCATGTCCCCTCAGAGAAGAGGACAAAGGTAGACCCCACATCCCAGCAAGGGATTCTAGTTGTATACTCAGAGGTCTCCAAAGCCTACTGGATTTACATTCCATCACTGCGGAGAGTGGTGTTGAGCAGAGATGTTAGATTTGAGGAGGGTAGGGATTTTCAGATATCTCTCGAGTCCAGAGTCAGTGTTGAGGACAATGCAAAGGCGCAGATTTATGTCTCAGGGGGAGCACAGCCTCAGGTTTCTGGTACGCTAGTTTCAGGGGTGACAGGGTCACCTTGCATAGCTTCAGGTTCACAGTCACAAGGAGTTTAGAAAGAGGGGGCAGAGGCTTTAGGATCTCATAGTGTTGAGACTAGACCTGAGGCAGATACTCTTGGGCAGGGAGATCTTACTTCTCCTTTGGCTACTTCAGGGAAGAGGAAACCGAGATGGTTTCAGGAGACCCTGAATGAAGCCAAGGAGAACGTAGGGGAGCCCAAGAGACATTTCAAAGAGAGCAAACCTCCTGAGAGGATTGGGTTTTATTTGTCTATAGTAACGAGTATCTCATATACTGAGCCACAGACATTTGCACAAGCAATCAACCAACAAGTTTGGCAAGAGGCCACGCTGGAGGAGCATGACTCCATTATACACAACGATGTTTGGGAGGTAGTTTTGAGGCTAGTGGGGATGTCAATTGTGACTCTAGGTGGTTGTACAAAACCAAGTATGTTGCAGATGGAAGCATAAAGAAACACAAGGCCCGATTTGTGGCGCAAGGATTCTCTCAGATAGAGGGAGTCGATTATGATGAGACATTCGCACCAGTTGTGAGATACACCTCAATCAGGAGTATTATTGCCATAGCAGCAGAGATAGGTTGGAGGATACATCATATGGATGTAAAGATCGCATTTCTAAATGGATTTATAGAGGAGGAGGTGTACATTGAGTAGCCACAGGGGTTCAAGGTGAGTGAGAGGGAGTCTCACGTGTGCCTTTTGAGAAAGGCACTATATGGTATGAAGCAAACTCCCAGAGCTTGGTATTCACGTATTGACACATACTTGCTTCAGATGGGTTCTGAGAAGAGCGATGTTGATCCTAACCTTTATTTCATCATTAGAGGTGAGGACACGCTCATTGTCATTATGTATGTGGATGACTTGTTCGTCACAGGCACAGAGGATCTCATAGCTAAGTGCAAGTTGGGACTTGCATCAAAATTTGAGATAAGTGACATCGGGTTGATGCACTATTTTCTAGGTATGGAGGTATGGTAGGAGGAGGTTCACATATTTCTCATGCATGGGAAGTATGTTGCAGATATTCTAAGCAGATTTCAGATGGAGGAATGCATGCCTATGTCGACACCCATGGTCACCAACTAGAAGAAGCTTGGTGCTTCATATTCCCAGTTGGTGGATGTTACAGTTTATAGACAGTTGATCGGTTCACTTATGTATCTGGTCAACACTAGACCAAATATTCGTTTTGTCATGAACACTCTTAGCCAGCATATGGTAAAGTCGAGGAGTGTGCACTGGATTGGGGAAAAACATGTGTTGAGGTACATTGTTGGGTCAATTGATTATGGCCTGAACTATATCATAGGTGATGGAGTCAGTTTGGTTGGCTACACAGACTCAGACTGGGAAAGATGTGCTACCGACAAAAAGAGCACCTCAAGGTGTTGTTTTGGTTTGGGGTTAGGACTTGTTTCCTAGTTCAGTCGAAAACAAAAGTCAGTTGCTTTGAATTACGCCGAGGCAGAGTACATGGCGATCAGTCAGGCCAGTTGTGAGGCCAATTGGCTTCGTAAGATGCTGGTAGGATTATTTGGTAAAGAGTTGCCTTCGACCGTCATACACTGCAATAATCAGAGTTGTATCAAACTCTCTGAGAATCCAGTTTTCCATGACCGGTCGAAGCATATTGAGATCAGATAGCACTTCATCAGAGATTGGGTTCAGAGAGGGGCAGTACAGTTACAGTATATACCAACTGACAAGCAGATTGCAGATATTCTTACCAAGACCCTTCCAAGGGGAAAATATGTCTATTTCAAAGACAAGATGGGCTTGGTGAGAAACACTTTCCTCGGTAAGAGGGAGTGTTTAAATTTGTGTACCTTGGGAAGTGGTCCCCTTGTGTTTGTGAGCCTCTAAACACAAATGGGAAATACTTTGTACTATGTACCTTGTACTTTATGTCTAATTTCACTTTGACTTAGGATATTTAAGTCAAAAGTGAAATTTGGTCATTTTAGCCTAAAATGACTATTAATTCACTTTGTGGGTGAATTAGGAGACATAAAGTGAACTTAGGGAACTTAACCCAAAGTGGGTTTGTGAGTGAGATTATCACGGGATGATCTCAACCTTTGATTAGAGATGGGATGGGATGATCTCATCCATCCATATTTTAGGCTTCCTTATGGAGGTTCAAGAGGGGTGCATAGGAAAAAGAGAGGCTCATTCACTCTTATGTTCACTTGGAGAGTTTGAGAGAGAGCATTGAGGTGAGGATGGAGGCTATGGTTGAGGGAAGCTTGGGCGTCTCCTTTCATGGAGGTCTCATGGAGGCTTAGACCCTCTTTATTTTGTGGTTATGGTTCTTTCTTGGAGGAGGACACACTATAGGAGGAGGGCGCACTTATACCAGGGAGGTGTTTCAGTGGTCAAATTTCTTTTAGGACAGTTTCAGTGGAGAGGTAGCACACAACAGCTTGTTTGTGTGCAAGGGTTTCTTCACCAGAGCTTCAGGGATCAAGGGCGCTTCACTTCAGTGGGATTGAGAAACATTTGAGGAGGGCACACCATACTTGGGCGCATCTTTCTTCTTGGACTTGTATTGCAGCTAGAGAGAAGTTGTTATTGTATCAGGTTCATTTGTTTCATGTACTTGTTGTATTCCACCTTCTTTACATCACATATATAGACTTATATCCTAAACTGGTTTTCCCCGGGGGGGTTTTGTCCAGGGTCATGTTGACCAAAAACCATTGTGTTCATTTCAAGTATGCTAAAGTTTAGAACAGCATTATTTCAGCAGTAAACATCTAGAGGTGTGTTACATATTTTATGGTATGCATGTGCTAACCTGTTGATGACTAAAACTACATGCTAGAGCACCTAAAAGCCTATGTAACCATAACTAAAACAACAATGAAGTTCTTGGTCAGTTTGTTGATTTAAAACAGCAACAAACAAGTGTGGAAACTTAGAGCCATCTTTAGGTCAAAGATAGACCTAGATGGCGGCCTATTAGGACCTTAGAAAATCTTCATGAAATTCATTCTCCCCTTTATCTTAAGTTTCCTAAGTTACTTTTCCATTAATGACTTTATAAAGTCAATGTGACTTTATAACTTAAAGTACTTTGTCATTAATGATGTTATAAAGTCAAAGTGACTTTATAACATGAAGTAAAGTGGTGTGGGTCAAATATTTCCCCCTTTGAGTTAGACACTCAATAACTCAACGAGGCCAGTTTTCAATGTACCCAAATCTCAATAGATAAGTCTTTCCAAGTTGAGACAGATGCTAGTGGGACTGTAATAGGAGTTGTATTGAGCCAGGAACAAAGACCAATTGCATATTTTAGTAAGAAATTGGATGAAGCTAAACATAAATATTCATCTTATGATAAGGAGTTTTATGCAATTGTGCAGGCACTAAAGAAATGGAGACATTACCTCATGCCCAAATAATTTTTTTGTACATTGATAATCATGCATTACAATTTATAAGTAGTCAACCAAAACTGAATCAAAAACATGCTAAGTGGGTTGAATTTCTGCAGAATTTTACCTTCATGATTAAACACACAAGTGGTAAAACAAATAAAGTTATTGATGCATTGAGTAGAATTAATTTAATTTTGCAAGAATTCCAAGTCAGCACTTTAGGATTTGATGGTTTAAAGGAAATGTATCGAGATGATGCAGATTTCAAAGATGCTTATGCAGCTTGTGAAAATCCAGTGGCCAGTAATAGGAGTCAATGGTTGGACTACATGCTACACGAAGGATTGTTATTCAAGAATAGTAAGTTGTGCATACCCAAGTGTTCAATGAGGGAGAACCTAATCAAAGAGAAGCACAATGGAGGATTGTTAGGACATTTTGGCCAGGATAAAACTTTTTCTCATGTAAATGCTTTTTTATTTTTGGCCTGGTATGCAGAATCAAGTGAAGAAATTTGTGGAAAAGTGCAGAAATTGTCAGCATGCTAAAGGGAAAATTCAGAATACAGAGTTGTATCAACCACTACCCATTCCAAGTAGGCCATAGGATGCAGTGAGTATGGGCTTTGTGTTGGGATTGCCAAGAACAAAAAGAGGTAATGATTCAATTTATGTTGTGGTTGATAGATTCTCTAAGATGACACATTGTATTGCTTGTAAAAAAACCAGTGATACTACAAATATTGCAAATATGTTCTTTAGAGAGGTGGTAAGATTGCATGGCTTACCCAAAAGTATAGTTTCAGATAGAGACATGAGATTTGTGGGACACTTTTGGAGAACCCTAATGGAAGAAGCTTGATACTAATCTAAGTTTTAGTTCATCCTATCACCCACAAACTGATGGACAAACGAAGGTGGTAAAGAAAAGTCTGGGAAATATTTTGAGAAGGCTTATGGATGAGAACCCTAAGCAGTTGGATCAAAATCACAGATGCTTGCTCAAACTGAGTTTGCATATAATGACTCACCAAATAGAAGCATAGGGATGAGTCCATTTCATATTTTGTATGGAATGCATCCTAGGGGAGTATATGAGTTGAGGAATTTGGGAAAACAGGAATTAAGAAGTGTTGATGGTAAATATTTTGTAGTGAGTATGCAAGAGTTGCAAAAAAGGATCAAACAAAAATTGCAAGAGAGTAGCCACAAGTATAAGCAGAGAGCGGACATGAAGAGAAGACGAATGGATTTTGAGGTTGGTGACTTGGTCATGGCATATTTGAGGAAAGAGAGGTTTCTTGTAGGAACATATAACAAGTTAAAACTTAAAAAGATTGGACCATGTAAAATTTTAAGAATTTTTTCTTCTAGTGCATATGAAATNAGGCACTAAAGAAATGGAGACATTACCTCATGCCCAAATAATTTTTTTGTACATTGATAATCATGCATTACAATTTATAAGTAGTCAACCAAAACTGAATCAAAAACATGCTAAGTGGGTTGAATTTCTGCAGAATTTTACCTTCATGATTAAACACACAAGTGGTAAAACAAATAAAGTTATTGATGCATTGAGTAGAATTAATTTAATTTTGCAAGAATTCCAAGTCAGCACTTTAGGATTTGATGGTTTAAAGGAAATGTATCGAGATGATGCAGATTTCAAAGATGCTTATGCAGCTTGTGAAAATCCAGTGGCCAGTAATAGGAGTCAATGGTTGGACTACATGCTACACGAAGGATTGTTATTCAAGAATAGTAAGTTGTGCATACCCAAGTGTTCAATGAGGGAGAACCTAATCAAAGAGAAGCACAATGGAGGATTGTTAGGACATTTTGGCCAGGATAAAACTTTTTCTCATGTAAATGCTTTTTTATTTTTGGCCTGGTATGCAGAATCAAGTGAAGAAATTTGTGGAAAAGTGCAGAAATTGTCAGCATGCTAAAGGGAAAATTCAGAATACAGAGTTGTATCAACCACTACCCATTCCAAGTAGGCCATAGGATGCAGTGAGTATGGGCTTTGTGTTGGGATTGCCAAGAACAAAAAGAGGTAATGATTCAATTTATGTTGTGGTTGATAGATTCTCTAAGATGACACATTGTATTGCTTGTAAAAAAACCAGTGATACTACAAATATTGCAAATATGTTCTTTAGAGAGGTGGTAAGATTGCATGGCTTACCCAAAAGTATAGTTTCAGATAGAGACATGAGATTTGTGGGACACTTTTGGAGAACCCTAATGGAAGAAGCTTGATACTAATCTAAGTTTTAGTTCATCCTATCACCCACAAACTGATGGACAAACGAAGGTGGTAAAGAAAAGTCTGGGAAATATTTTGAGAAGGCTTATGGATGAGAACCCTAAGCAGTTGGATCAAAATCACAGATGCTTGCTCAAACTGAGTTTGCATATAATGACTCACCAAATAGAAGCATAGGGATGAGTCCATTTCATATTTTGTATGGAATGCATCCTAGGGGAGTATATGAGTTGAGGAATTTGGGAAAACAGGAATTAAGAAGTGTTGATGGTAAATATTTTGTAGTGAGTATGCAAGAGTTGCAAAAAAGGATCAAACAAAAATTGCAAGAGAGTAGCCACAAGTATAAGCAGAGAGCGGACATGAAGAGAAGACGAATGGATTTTGAGGTTGGTGACTTGGTCATGGCATATTTGAGGAAAGAGAGGTTTCTTGTAGGAACATATAACAAGTTAAAACTTAAAAAGATTGGACCATGTAAAATTTTAAGAATTTTTTCTTCTAGTGCATATGAAATAGAACTTCCAAGTGGTGTTGGAATTTCTCCAATCTTTAATGTTGCAGATTTGTATCCCTTCAAGGAGACATAGGATGTTTCAGCAAATGAACCTGTAAGTGATGGAGATCATACCATATGATGGAAAAAAATACCCAGAGCAATGCAAAAGGAGATTGAGACAGTATTGGATAATAAGGTACTAAATAAAACCAGAGGCAAAGAGTATTTCCAGTACTTTGTCAAATGAAAAGGTCAACCAGTAGAGGATGCTACTTGGATGACAGCAGCAGAAATTTCCAAGTATGGCACAGACCTTGAAGACCTGATGAATAATTATTTTCTTCCCTAGGAGTCTGATGCAGGAGCATCTGACAATAAAATTGAGAATTGACCACATGGGTCAATAAACATTTACCAGAGGAGTTGGTTCCCTAATTTTTCATTTATTTGTAATAGTTAGAACTATATCTTTAGAAGGTATCGAAGATTTTATGGTTTGAAAGGTGTGAGTGTTTTCCAATGTAATAGAACAAAAATACTAAGTTAGGGGATTGATAGAAATCCTTAGGATTTTTAGGCATTTGTTAGAGTTCTCAAGAGATCTAGCTCTCATTTTTATGTAACAGGAGTATGTGTGAAAGAGGTTAGACAGAGGTTAGAAGGAGAGTAAACGAAGGTTGGATAGATAGGGGTGCGACAGAGAACTGTGTAAAGTGATTTGTGTGTTGTATGTTTAAGGTCTGAGTGAACGAAAGAACCTGTGTAATTCTGATATGTTTTAATTGAGATATCCAGTTTTGTGTGTGCTAATTTATTGGTATATGCCTTTGACTTCATTCAGTATCTTGTCGCTTGGAGATTTTAATGTATGCATTTGCAAGAAAGACCGTGTGCGGTTAATTCCAGCCAAGTTCTAAAACTCGGTTTAAAAATATTTCCTGAGTATTTGTCTTCGCAGGAACAGACAATCATGGTTTGGCGTAGTGGAATCACTCCTTAAAGATCCGCAACACATCAGTATTGTTTGTCGAATTCCATGTAGAGTTGTCTGCAAACTGTTGGTATTAATTGTTGAGTATCATGCGCAAAGTTCACTACGACAGATCAGAGTTGTCTACAAACCGTTGGTATTATTTGTCGAGTTCTGCGTGTAGAGTTGTCTACGACAGATCTCGTCAGTATTGTTCAATGATGCTTCCACACAGAGGTATATCCGCGTAGTGGTGTTTCCGCGCAAAGTTATCTATGACAGAGTGCAATTCAGCATTGTAGGATAAGGCAATTTGAGTGCTTGTTCGTGTTAATCCTAGACCAAATAAGTAGCCAGAATGTTAGCTGCTGACAGAGTATTGAAAACTCTATGATTGTGGGATGAAGTTGGTGGTTCACGCCATCACTTTCCTTAAGTTTGTAAAGTTTTCTTACCCGATTTAAGGCTATTGTGACATGCATTTTGCAACTCAACTAACACATAAATCTTCAATAGAATTGCCCTCTAAAAATGCATGCTTGACCCCATAACCCAAAATAAAGGCAAGACACTAATATTCCCTTTCAAACACCTCAAAAATACAAAAAATCATAAATTTTATTTTTGTTTTCACAATCTGGAAATTACAGCAACAAACACCTTAAAACTAGATTTCTTTTCAAGTCATTTGAACCCCAACTTGATACCCTAAAATTGACTCGAAGTTTGTAAAAGAAAATCCTAGATTTTCAACAATAAAAACCTATTTGATTTGCTTTAATTAGCCTCTTAATATTGATGTTTTATATCTTACAGAAAGGCTAATTAAATCTGATCCTAGATTTGAAATATTAAAGTTTTGTCTCAAAACCCTAGATCAGATTTCATCCTAACCTCCTCTAACCCCCTTTGTCTACAAATAATAGTTGATTGAAAGAAATAGTGTAGAATCGTGACAAGAAGACCACAACTTGAGGACACTACCACAACAACCTATGAAACCTACATGGCCACAACCATCACAGTATGTAGCCTTACCTGATGCTACCTTGTTTTTATTTGTTATGTTTGTTCTGAACACAGAGATATTGAAGTTTTGTTGTAAAATCTCAAGAAAAACGGTTGATAAGAAACAATAAAATACGGATAGAGAACCAACTTTTATAACTAAACATACCTATATAAAGAGTATAGCTAAGAGGAATCATATTTTTCCTTGCAGAAGGCATTTACTCACACAAAATAAACCTTGCAATATTTTCCTAAACCCTACCCCACCAGGTTAATCAGCTCCTCCCAACATATCATGGTGACTAGAGGGCTAAGCACCATGCAAATTCCTCAATCCTAGATGCAAATACTAGGTTAGTGACACAAAAAACATCCTCTCATTACCTTGCAAGATGACCCATTTTCATCAGGCCATGGAGATATATAAGCATTCAATGTACCATTGTCACCCAACCCAAATCAAGCAACCAAATGCCCATCATGAGATTCTTCTCTTCGACCTCAAATGGTTAGGAGAGCTTTGATTAATTGACCACAAGCTCCTCCCAAGATCACCCAACTATATGCTCTTAGCACGCACACACCCAAGAGGACATTAGCATGCACTACACGATTGGTTCGTTCATAGTGATTGATGAGGAGTCAAGACAAAGGTGGCTACGCCCCTTCTTCTACACCTACCTCTATATCTAACACTAAGTAGAACTTCTCCTTTTTCTATAGCAAATACTATGCTCCACTAAGGCTTTGAAAAGCCATATCAAGTAGTTAGGAATAAATACTTCCAATAAGACCATGAATGGTCTTCACATTCAACATGAACAGTTCATTCTACTAAGGCCTTGAAAGTCAACCCTCCATGTCCTAACCCTTAATTAACAAATCAATTTCAACCCTCCATCTCCTAACCCTTAATTAACAAATCTATTTCACTTTTCCATCTCCTTGGAAACATTTAGATAAATAAGAATTAACCAAGTTTCACCCTCTTAGGTCACCCTTTCTTACTCTTTCCTTTTCGCTTATATGATATATCACTTTAGCTTGTAGATTTGTGGAGTCTCCCTTGCACTTCACATTATGTTTGTTACTTGGCATAATTTCTAGTCCTATTGACCTATTATTTTGGTTCCATGTAGACATTAATAAAGTTATCTTACCTTTGGACCCCTTTGGTCTTACATGTAAGCTACAAACATTTAATAATTGTTTTTTGTAATGTCCCCCACCTCTTGATAAGAGGATTACAGAGACTTCGTAGTCTAGAAGTCCCCACTAGAGTATAGTCTCATGAGAAATGGGGACTATGAGACCCCAAAGTATTCACGTAAGAACAATGTTATAATTTAAAAGTGACTTTGGGGGAAAAGGTAAAGTAAGTGGAAAAAAGACCACATGAGGAAAAGTAAAGAGTTAACCTTAGAAGGTGGTCAACTAACTAAATTGAGAATTAGAACAGGGGTATAAAGGGAAAAGGAGGGTGCCTCACTCATTCTTGACATTTTCACTTTTGCATCTTGAGCTCTAGAGCCAAAGACGTTTTGAGGGTTTTGGGATAACAAACCCTAGAGATCAGCTCGGTGGTGAAACATCCCACCTATCATGGTCCAAGTTTGGTCACGAAGGTGCAATATTCCTCCCCCGCCATTTTACAGCAACTACAGGTTACTCATCCAGTGGAGAAGAAAGGCAATGCGCAGTTTTTGGGGTTTTCCAGCAGGAGGGCGCACTTGTTGAAGGAGAATTATTCGATCTGGAGAGAGGAGAGGGATCTGATTGTTGGGCCTAGGGCGCCTTGCCTAGCCCATTTTGGAGAGGGTTTTCTTGGCATATGATTTATTTGGAGCTTGGAACGATTTCTAGTGAAGGAAGGCACACTGCATCAGGGAGATTCATTCATTTGAGGTGTCATAACACTTCCAATCAGCCCAAGACTTTTCCAAGGGATTTGTAATACCCCGATCTATTGTTTTAACAATTTTGGAGGGTTTTGGAGGCCCACAAGAGGAGGGCCGAAATCTGGGTAAGCTACAACCACAGGGAAGTGCACAACTCAACCTGGGAGAGGGGTTTCAGCTATTGAAGGGAAAGACATTAATCTTGTATCTTCCTAGAGGTGTTTGGTTGGCCTTTGGAGGCTTGTATCTTCTCTTCTTGGCCCTGTTTGAGGGTTATCATCAGTTTTGTTGCTAGATCTCAGTTATATTGTTCCAGATCTGCAGATCTATTGTATCGGGATCTTCTACTATCTAAATAAAGGTCAGATCTGAAGTTGTTGTTTTTCCATTGTGTTGAATCTCTTGTATCTTGTCATTGGATGTGTTTAGTGTTGTATTCTTGTCACTTGCACACTGTAAACTCCATATAAGCTCCATATCGCAAGCCTTGAAGGCAGATCTGCAAAACAACAAACAAAAACCCAAAAAACTCAGCCTAAAACCTAAGTTTCCAAGCAAGGAACGGCTTGGGAACATTACATTTTCAAATAAACTTGACAGAAAGCTGTGTTTTTGGTCCCTTTTACTAGTGAAGTATAGGACTGTCATGGGTTCTCACAACCTGCCATTCCAACTAAAGCCACAAAAGACTCTAGCCATACTCGAAGTTATTTCCGTGTACAAGCACCTTCCACTTCTTCAATATAAGGTGGGGACTTAACAGTAATGAACAGAATCATCAATTTACATACAAAACCATCTGACAGGATTTTCTTATAACATTTCATTTCCATATCCCTCATCAGAGGTTGATAGTTTCAAAAATTAGGCATTTTGGGGTGAGTTTTGGCAAGTGTTTATATTGTAGACAAATTGAGACTATGCAGTATGCTTTAGCTTTCTCACTTCCATGGATATATCAGGAACATCCATATTTGCAAACCTGGTAAAAATCTGCATTTAAAGAGAGTGAAGTTTAAACATGTTAATATCCAAAACCATGTAGAAGAATAGAAAAGAAGAGAATACAAAATGGCCAGAATAAAATAAATACTTTTGTTCGAGAACAGAGACACTCATATTGCCAATATTTTGAGTACTTGTATTTCATACATGCCCTTTTCACCAGGTTTCTGAAATTTCCTGTAAGCAGAATTTATCATGAAATTATCTTTCGTTCAAAATTGCAATGAATTACATTTCAGAAACATCACCACTCAAAGTAAAAAATGTCTCCAAAAGCTATCTTTTAATGGAAATTAATTGAAGTTGACGAACACATTTAAATTTTTAATGAACTCAAACAAATATTAAATATAGGCTAACTAATAAAATACAAGCACACAAGATATTGAGCTGACGGTAAACTTCATGACCATCGATATAGAATGATTTACATAATCATTGCTGAAACATGGTTTCAAAGTTTCATGTCAGGTGAACCGTGACATTGGGCTGGATTCCATAATAGAGGATGTTTCTAAGACCTAGACCTTATGACAAACCTAAAGTCTAATTTCTCAAGTCACTTGCGCTATAATATTATAAAGAATGGCACTAAGTGAAATAAACAATGGCACATGCAAAACGATCTCATTGCAGATGCAAAATTGATTATCCGAAAGATGAGAAGGAACAACTCATGTGTACATTAAATTTACATAGCACATTACTGGCACAATTTGAAATGGTTAATTTACAGAACTCCTAAAATTGTTATTTAACAGGGATATGACAAAACCAGGAAGTGAAAAATAATTAAAACTAATAAATAAAATTCCAATTATGTATGACAACAAACTCATCCAAAGAGAGAAACCTCAACTGCCAAAGCATTGATCTGCTCCTTCGATAACTGGTATATATCTTTCCAAAATAATGTGAAGCCATTGCAAGAAAATTAGCTTCTGCTATTTCAATCAGTCAATCAGTCTCTAATCTTTCTATGTACTTATCATAGTATTTGGCTGCTGTTTCCAAATCCCCGAGTTCAGTATAGCAATCAGCGATTGCTCCATAAGCTTCTGTATCTCCTGTGTTCTCTTTCTCCCTCTCTGAAATTGATAATACCATGGAATGATATTTTATAGCTTCACGGAACTTCCGCTGTCGATGGCATGATGCCCCTGCACAAGTTACATGTCAGAACTGGTATGATTTTACCTATGGAAACCGCAATTCCAAAGCCCTCACGTGAATTTATGTGTAGGAGTCAGGATCAACAGATATGCCATAACAAGTAAAAATGATCCAAGCAGATTATCATTTTTTCATTCCCATCGATGATAAACTAAACGAAAGCAGACCTTTTCATTCCCATCATTGAAAAATAAGACCACTGCCATGTTTGTATAGATACTTCAATGAGCCTAGTATTTGAGTCATGTTTCATAATTTTCAAGGTAAAAAATGTTTACCCAATCCTCGAGCTGCCTTTTTTGCTTCAATAGGATCCCCAAGAATTTGAGCAATTCGAAGGGCTTCTTTAAACTCTTCAAATGCTTTCTGTGGATCCCGAAGCCTGAGGTATTTCTTTCCTTCTTTTAGCTTTGACATCATCTCATCTCTTCTTGTATCAGTTGTTGTTTCCATCCCAGGGGAGCGACCAACTGGAGCATAGGTCAAGCTTGGTGCATATGACTCTATTTGGGTTTGCCTTTTCAATGCCATATTTATTTGGCGCAGCTGATTATTCAGTCGCTCCAGTTCAAATCTTCTTTGTCTTGCAATCAAGCCTTCAAAAGACAATTATATCATTAAAAATTAGGCAAAATAGGGTACACAAAACAAGGGATTTGGAGATAGAAAATTGAAAACCAGGACTACTATGTATTTTATTTTTATACACCAAGACTACTATGTATTTTATTTTATACAATACTGAAGAATTCAATCAAGTGTAGCATAATATCATCATTCAATAAATCTGTTTTATAAAGAGAATTTACTCACAGCTACGAGTATGTAATGGAAAAACACCCCATTTCCATATGCAATCAGATTATTAATGTGCCAACTGATTAAAGCTGGAGGCACTTGTAGGATTGACTTGTGATAACCAAGTCATCCAAGTGAAACAAAAATATAAAATCAAGAATATGTTAAAAGTTGACAATTAGGTTGGGACTTCAAATTCTGTTACAACTTTCTGACACATCTCCCTGTCACCTTCCAACAACATCATATACATGTATGTATATGAAGTTATGCAGGATGATAATCCACAATAAATTGGACTGTATATCTTTTTGCTTGAAGTAGGCAAAACTATGTCTTTCCAGTGTATATTTTAGATTCGATTTAGAGAGCATTGAGAAAACAGTAACTTCTGAAAAGTTGATTCTATTGGATTTAGCCTCCTCGGGTTCTTTTTTGAGACCTAATATGTATCGTTATTGACAGGATCTTCAAAGTTGCTATTTGTTTGATGAAATAGCCTGCAGAACATGAAAATGAATTTTCTACACTAATAAGTGAACTTAGATTTATTTTTTTTGGACATGAGTTTGTGGTCTAACAGAAAAGTGGATAAATTACCCAGCACTGATCTCGAGTTCTATCCTCGGTAGCAACAGCAACACCCTTGTTATTCTTGTGATAGGAAATAAGCAAGCTGGATACCGTTTGAAGCTCATGCCTAAGCCTGGTAGTGGAGATCTAGGCTAGCTAACATTGGGATTTCATTCCTAGGCTCCTACTATAAGCTATGTACTCAGTTGCTGCTGCACCCAATGGTACCATGGGAAATGTTGTATTGTGCCAAGACTCAACGTGATTTTCTGTAAAGTTCCCAAGTGATTTTGCTTGGAACATTTAAAGTTTTTATGTTTCTGGTTGTGGTATTTTGTCAAACACTTTGCAGATTTGTCTTCTTAAGTTGCGCTAGGGTTTATCATGATGGTTTTTGTTGTGTTTGCAGCAAGTAAATGATAGATATATGAAAAAAATAGATGCACAACAAGATAAAACAGACTCAACGTGATTTTCTGTAAAGTTCCCAAGTGATTTTGCTTGGAACATTTAAAGTTGTTATGTTTCTGGTTGTGGTATTTTGTCAAACACTTCGCAGATTTGTCTTCTTAAGTTGCGCTAGGGTTTATCATGATGGTTTTTGTTGTGTTTGCAGCAAGTAAATGATAGATATATGAAAAAAATAGATGCACAACAAGATAAAACACAATAGATAGCCACAAATACCTCAGATCTGATTTTATTTATCATAAATAGCTAACCTCCATACAATAGAAGAGCAGATCTGGATCATAGATAGAAGAATAATGAGTGTGTCTGCTAATGTCTCCAAAGTACAAAGAAAGATGAAGATATAGGCTTCCAAAAGCCTCCCCAAGTTGGATACCAAAGATCTCTAAGATCCAACCTTTTCCCTTGCTGCTGGTGATGTCTTCTCTATGCAAAGTGCACCCTCCCTGGCTGAAGCTGTTAGAATGTGCTCGTTTAACCATAGACAATATCACTATTGTCACCCAACCATAGGCCTAAGCCACCCCCGAGCACCTTTGACCTTGACAGAGAGAAGAATCCTGGTAGCAAATCAATAGCCAAGTAAGGCTAATGCACCAAGCAAGAAGTAACCAAAGCTGATCAGAGAGTCTAGCCCAGAAAGATAGAAACAATAGACTTCAGAATTGGCGGCAACACCTTCTCTGGGACTTGCGCACAAGACTGCCAGACTGCAGTGCGCCCAAGTGTCTTTTTGCGATTCTGAGAAGTGTGTGTAAAGTGAAGATTGGCACCCTGTATTTATACTAGTTCTGGCAGACTGCCTGGGCCAACTTCTCATTCTAGGTACTAATTAATTCATATTAGTTATCTCTCTTAGCCGACATCTCTTCTAGGGTTACATTCACTTCTTTTCTTGCTTCCGGAATATTCTAATCTTGTCAAAGGTCACAATGGAGGTTGATACCTCCCGAAGCTACCATAATATCAACA
>ML811964.1:47868-68714 GCA_009831015.1 Picea engelmannii
TTATAAGTTGAAGAAGATAAGGTGAGGAGGTTAGGATGATCCCACTAAATCATGAAAGCAAGTAAGATCCAAACCATTCGGATGCCACCTCACCATAGAAGCTTCTCCTTCTAGAAGATTTGCGAAAACGCTCATTTTTCCCATGTGCTGGAATTCTCGCACCCTGGCTATAGTGCAACCTACGAGAATGGGTCATTCTCGCACCCTGGCTATAGAGAAACTTGTGAACACCTCGCACCCTGGCTATAGTACAACCTGCGAGAATGGGTCATTCTCGCACCCTGACTATATAGAAACCTGCGAACTTCCCTTTTTATAAGGTTTTTACATAGGAAAAAGCAATTTCTTTTCTCAGGAGAAGTTCTTCTCCCTTCTCTCTTTAGGAACTCAGGCCACTGACCCCTCTGAAGGAAAAAGATAGGTTTACATCATTAACGATCATAGGGATGATGAAAATAATGTGTAACAAGGTCCCTGTTACGCCAGTTTGGTCTTCTACTTTAAATCCTTTGCTCCTAGCTACAAACTGCGCGATAACAGAGTGTTAGCATATCATCATTATGTAAGAAACGTATGATAGTACATACCATATCTTGAGAAAAGATTAATGGAATGTCATTTTTATCTCCATATTCTATCTATGATTAAGAATGAGTTGAACTGTTAACGAGAGTTTTGGTTTTATGCTTTGAAGAGTGAGTGAGAGTGATATGTGTGTGTTAATAGCAAGCTTCCTGTATACTTTAGCAGCTGACTTGTTGAAGCGGAAAGGGCCCACCACCCAACAAAGGTTAGCCTCTCCGTAGATTAGCATTAGTGTTTGTTTTCAGTAATATATAAGCATTGCATTAGCTAAATCTTTAACTCTGTTAGATGATAGCTGTAACAATTTAGATTAAAATTTTCATTCTGTAATTGCTTAGAAATCTTTAATTTCTTTGTTTTACATGTGCTCTGTTTTCTGTTCTCATGAATTTGATTTCCTTGAGTGATCATAGTTGTTGGCGGCAAGAGTCAAATTACTTGGAGAAGAATTAGTGAAGTTCATTGTGAACCACAGTAGAACCAATATATTGACTATTGAACTACTCATGCTATGCTGAGTGATGTGTGATTTCCTTTTAGAAAGTGTGGATTTCATAATTAGTCTTCTTGGTCCGACATCAGAGTTGATCTATCAAGCGAATTCCATCTCATACTTGCATGTGCCATAATGGAATAGATAGCTTCTCTGTGAAAGGAAACCACAATGCATTGTATTTTTTCTATCTTGATTTGCTTCTAGCACACATAATCCAGTTTGATTCTATACTCATGACATTAGGAATTACCTTTCTTACTGGTGTCTTGTAACTTTGTTGATTACGAATCCTGGATTGATAATTAACGAGTGCATTATATTAGACATATAAGTAGCACAACATTTTGGTGTCGCTCAATGATTGTGTGGAAGTCTACATGGACGACTTTATAGTCCATGGACAAGACTTCCAAGAAGCATTGGCCAATTTAGAAAGAGTCTTGATTAGGTGTAAGGAAACTAACCTTTCCTTAAGTAATGAAAAATAAAAAATGATTCTCACTGAAGGTATTGTTTTGGGACATCAAATTTCCCGTTCTGGCATGAGAGTTGATACGGAAAAGATTTATATCATCACACAAATCAGAATACCTTCCTCCAAAAATGAAGTTCGTAGCTTTTTAGGACATGCTGGCTACTATAGAAGATTCATTCCGAATTTTACAAGCCTAGCTACTCATGTGTTTAAATTATTATCTAAAGAAGTTGAATTTAAGTGGGATGATGAATGCCAAATATCTTTTGAAATTCTAAAACAGAAATTATCAACTACCCTTGTATTAAGAGGACCAAATTTGTCTCTTCCTTTTCATATCTGTAATGATGCTTCAGACACAGCCCTTGGGGTAGTCGTTGGACAAAGAGAAAATCAAATGCCCTGTGCTATTTACTTCATCAGTAAAAATCTATCTCCAGCTGAAGTTAATTATACGGTCACAGAAAAGGAATTTCTTGCTGTAGTCCATGCTATCAATAAATTTAGACACTATATTACTGGATATCAAGCTTTTGTACACATTGATCATTCAGCCATCCGATTCTTAATGAACAAACCTGTAACAAATCCTAGAGTTACAAGATGGCTTTTATTATTACAAGAGTTTAACATCAATATTATTGATAGGCCTGGTAAAGATAATCTTGTGGCTGATTTCTTATCTAGAATGATTCATCTGGGAGATAATGCACCAGTAGAAGACACCTTTCCTGATGAAAATTTATTTTCTATTTCTACATTCACTCTGTGGTATGCAGATGTTTAAAATTATCTCGTGACAGGGAAGATGCCTCAGAAATTGTCTCCTAGAGAAAAACATAAAGTAATTCAACTAAGTGAAAATTACGTGTGGCACGATGATTGCCTCTACGAAACATGACCATATTTGGTGATCAGAAGATGTGTAAGGGAAGATTAAATTCATGATATTCTATAAGCCTGCCATGATGGGCCCTATGGAGGACACTTCACAGACAAAAGGACTGCTTACAAAGTACTGCAATCAGGTTACTACTGGCCTCATATTTTTAGAGATGCTAAAACCTATGTATCCAATTGCGATGAATGTCAACGAATGGGTAAACCTACTACACGAGACCAAATGCCACTTCAAGCCCAAGTAGTCATTGAACCATTCTAGAAATGGGCATTAGATTTTGTAGGGCCCATTCACCATGCATCTAAAAAGAAAAAGTATATACTTGTATGCACTGACTATGTGACTAAATGGGTTGAAGCAAAGGCTTTACTGGATGCAAGTGAACAATCAATGGTAGATTTCCTTTTTAATGATATATTTACTAGATTTGGTGTACCGCGAGAAATTGTGACTGATCAATGAACTCAATTTACCTCTCATCTAGTCAAAGTTGTTACATAACAATACCAAATCAAACACAGGAAATATACACCCTATCATCCATAAGAAAATGGACAAGTAGAATCCACCAATAAAGTTATTGAGTCCATTCTTACCAAAACAGTACAGCTGCACCATAAGGATTGGGATGACAGATTATTAGAAGCCTTATGGGCTTATAGAATCACCTGGAGGAACACAACGGGACATACACCCTATGAGTTAGTGTATGGGAAGTAGGTGCGTCTCCCCATAGAATTTTAGATCAAAACCTTCAGGACTGCAGTAGAAGTTGGCATGAACTTGGATGAAGCCCAACAAAAAATACTCTTGCAGCTTAATGCATTAGATGAAACTAGGAAGGAAGCACTTCAAAGGACTACCCTCATTCAAGAACAGAGAACAAAATGGCATGACAAGTATCTCAAAAAGAAAAATTTTCAACAAGGAGATTGGGCCCTATTGTATGAAAATAGATTCAAGAACTTCAAAGGTAAGTTAACCACCCGTTGGATGGGACCTTACGAAATTGGCACTATCTACGATAATGGTTCAATCAAGATAAAGACAATTGATGAACAACAGACACCACTACTTGTGAACGGTCATCGGTTGTGAATTTACAACAAAACTCTGTCAAAAGAATAATTCCTGACTCATATACTACAAAATTCAAACATGCAGATGATATGTAAGGAAGGAGATCCTCCTACTGACCCACATTGATTGATTGGTTTATTTGAAACTTTTTGTACATAGGTGTGATCGAATTTTGTTAATAAGCTGAAGGTAACAAAAGACTCTTACCTCCTTTTGTTTTACTTTCGCAAATTTTCCTTTCTTTTTGTGAGAAAATTTTTAATAAACTATTTGATCCTTCATGAATTGCTAAATCTCAGTTGCAAGCATCAACAATATTCTGTTCTGTTTCGTTACCAGAAATCCTGTTCTGGTCCAGTACCAGTCCGGTACCAGAATCTGTCCTCCTACAATACTATCAAGACATATTGACAAAGCATATTTTCAAATCTTATGTTAATTAATCTGAAGTATGCAACAACCACTTAAGACGGAACCAAGAAGCCAAAAGCACTATCAAATGGCATCCTTTTGTTGACAACTAAAGGGAAGTATTTTAATTTCTTTTGGTTCTGTTGCTGATTTCTTTTGGTTCTGTTGCTGAGAAGTATTTCAATTTCTTTTTGTTCTGTTGCTGAGAAGAAATTTAATTTCTTTTGGTTCTGTTGCTTAAAAACAAACTAAAAAAAGGGACACAATCTTAATCCACTTTAAAGACTAGAAGTTGCCTTTACCCAACATTTCAGCATGTTTAACGAAAAATATATTAACCCATAAGCAACTATCTCATCATAACCAGAGTTCAATAGTATTCTTTGGATTATCTTATTAAAGAGTAACATATGGGTATCTGAACACTCTCTACCATGGGCACACTACCAAAACTTTATGGCAGAGGATGTACCAGTACCCCAAGGAAACTTTAGGTCATTCTCTTGTGGACAACTTCAGACAAAATTATACATCCGGATCACTCTAAAGAAATAATGAGCATAAAAGTTTATTTTTACTTCAAACAAATATTTAAAAGACATACAAAAGAAGAGTATATGCCTTCCAACCCAACACCATCCCACCCTATAAAAAGGTTTTCAGACGAGCCTCCCCTGTCACTGTGCAAAGCACTCTTTAATACAAACCAACATAGGTGACTATGGACAAGAAGTCTCTGATGGAAAAAGTGTTTAAGAGACTAACCCACCGGGATACTGAATAGGTCTGCTGGCAGCGGGTATCGGTCTATGGTATGACTAGGCAAACCCATCAGGGTACTAAACAAGCCTGTTGGCAATGGGGCATTCTGCCTGGGGAAGGCACCTCTCACTAATTATCACAACTACCCCACCGGAGTACTGAACAAGGTTGCTGGAAGTGGGTTCTGGTTGAAACATGTCTCATCTATACTTGTCTGATTGAAAAATCCACTTTTTTCCATCCAAAACAAAAAGAGTAAAGGTCATTATTGGCTTTCATGAAATACAAAATTTTGGATGAATTAGCAATATACTTCTCCAATAAAATGTCAATTTCATAATCACCCTAAGTCAACTTACCGGTCTGAAATCTAAAGCCTACACTATCTAAGAAAGAAAAGTCTTAAGAGTGGAGCCCTAACGAGGAAGTCTAATTTACTCATATTGTGAAATTTATCTATAACATCCAATGATAGTAAAACTCTGAAGCAAGTTAGGAGAGATATGTTCTTCTGGAAAATATATGTACTCCCTTGTTCACTGCTGAGTGCTACCTCTGCCAATACTTCATTAAAAGAAGAGAAATTTCATTTTTGTCATGAGATGCACACATATATGTATTCCCCTGTTTCACTGTTGAATGCTACTGCTGTCAATACTCCATTAAACGCAGGGAAATTTCGTTTCTCTGCCATGAAATCATATGATAAGTGATAAGCCGTACTTCTAAAATTTGATTGGGTTCTTTGCTCTTATCATCCCTCTCCATTATGATATAAATTGATTAAATATTATTGCCTACAGAGATACAACATCTTTGGCATGGGGGCAGGTCAAAGAGTCCCTTCAGAACTCTTTTCCAAGACCTACATGATCACTCTGCAACAACCAAATTCAAAATAAGATACGCACATTATAAGTACAGGACATTCCCGTACCAATTTTTCAAGAAGTTTCAGACTAAAAAGATGAATTTTGACAATTTACAAGAAGTCACACATACTATGGGCATCAATCATACAAAGGTGAAAGCAAAGGTAAAATGGTATTTATTTTCCTATGCTCATAAAACTACAATAAATATGAAGAGCTATACTAGATCTTACGACCTTAGTATTAAACCTATGCGCCTATCCCTCATACCTATATGCCTAAACCTAATCAACCCTCTCATAGCTCTTGCACATGGTTAAAGGAAAAGATCATATCAAAATATGAAGCATACATAGCAATGATAACCCACGAATATATTTCGTCCTCAAGCAAATTCACGAATCTATTGTATACCATGAACCACGATCCAACATTAATTTCATCCCCCGAAAGTCTAATCACCTATTCTAAAAATGATTCCCTGATACCCGATGTCCTCTTCTCATCATTATAGGAACGAGTAGATAAGAAATGGCTTATCTGGTGGCGAAGCCATCCAGATAAGCCTCTTTTGGTAGTAATTTTTACAACACCCTCACTCAAACTTACCATCCGCAACACCATCACCATACTTCCCCCTCTCGTTAGCTTCCCTCCAGTTTCGAGCCTGTTGCTATCTGGTACCAAACCCTCCATCAATTTATTACACCCCTGAGATTTAGCCCAATCCTTTTCTCAACTTATAACGATGGTTGTTACGAGACATGAACCAGTTTTCCAAATTTATAGGGAAACCGAGGAATACCAATTGTGTCAAGAAAAGTATGCCAGATTAGGGTGGATACCATTTCTGGAAAAATTTGCAGGCTGGAACGAGAAGATATCTCAGGAAATTAAACAAGGATATGATGGAGAGATGACATGTATAGGCAATCTACAATTGATAATTAATGAAGCAACAGTAAGGGAGGTTATAGGACTGCCTAGTAGAGGAGCTAAATATTTCAAAGGTGTGGGAATTAAAAAAGAGATGTGCCAACAATTCTTGAAGACAGAACATCAACATCCCGACTGGAAGAAAGGGATCCCTAGAAATTACATCAAAGAAGAATACCATCCAATGATTACCAGTCTTCAATGATTTGTCACCTGTGAAGGCAGGTATGCTGTGACTTTCATCTATCACCTTAGGCTCCTATTGCATTTTGAAGGAGGCCCTGAAATCGATTTTCCCTATTTTCTGTGGATGAGTTTGAATAAAATGGTAAGGGGTGTTAAATCCATCTCCAAAATAGAAAAGACTAGCATCTACCATCAAGGTTTCATTAAAATGCTAGTTTTGCATGAGCTTAGGAAACAAAGGATTAGTTGGAAAACCCTTGTCACACAACACCTTCCCACAGGAGATAAATCTATGGAGGAAACCCAGCATGGTCCAAAGAAAAGTAAAGAACCACAAGAGAAAAAGAGCATGAAGGAAAAAACAACTCCACTATCATCTAAGGCAGTGAGCCAGCATGAGAAGGCAGGTTCCTCCTCCACAGTCAACAAGACTTCTAAAATCTCTGAATTAAAAGGGAAAAACAAAGTAGTTGAGGAGACTTCCACGGTGGCAGTTGAGGAAGATGACCACCAAAAAATGATAAAGAAAATAAAGCATAGCTCATAAACCAAGAGTAAATAGTCTGTGGCACAACCCACTGTCACCACTTCACAATTAGAGAGGAAGAAAAAGAATCCTACAAGCATTCTTGATCCGGTACCTCCTTGTAAAAGGATGACAAGGAGCATGGCAAAGAAGGGAAAAACAATAGTTAGTCCTCATACACAGGAAGACCCAATCGACCTTACTTCCCCTTCTGAGGATCTACCAATTAAAGATGACATCCCTAGTCTGACCGAAGAGAAAGACACTATTACCCTATGTGGGATGAGGGAGGAAGCCGAGGAAAGGGAGTGCACCCAACCTGCAATGGTTGAATCAACAAAGAACGTGACAAAAGAAAAAATGAAGTAAAGGATTGGGGAATTACAAAAAACAAAATCAGGAACTTCAACAAGAAGTAAAGGAATATCAACTCTTGGATAGATGTATTAAAAAGGAAAATGAGCAGTTGAAAGCAACCAACCAACAAATTGAATACAACCATGAGGATACCTTTAACAAGCTCAAGAAGGTATTAAGACTCCTACAATATGTTAGGGTCATCAAAAGGGAGCTAAGAGAAGAGGCTTCAACCATCAATATCATTGATCCACCCAAGTAAAGAACATAGTCTCAAGATTTGAAAATTTTGGGTTTTGTTTTCGATTGCATGAGGACATGCAATGATTTTGGCATGGGGGAATGTTGAGATCTGAAATTGACATTCTCATTACCCTATTTTTCTCTTCACCTATACCCTTTTGGACCTACTTAAAGCTTGAGTGAATGAAAAGAACACTAGTACTTGCCATTATTAAGGTCATAAGGCAAAGTATGGTTAATTCATGTATTTTGTCATTTATTGAGTTAAAGGAATTAAATATTTCATATACTAATGCTCGATTTTTCATATGTGAATATTTGGCCCCTAGATATCTAGCGTTCATGTACCATCTCTGTCCTGATCCGGTACCTGCGCACCAAGATTTTTGCTGTCTGATATGATACCAAAATGCGTCCAGTACTAAATCTTACCTATGGTGATCCGGTACCAAAAAACCACTCTGTTATGATCCGGTACCAACGACCATGCTCTGTCATGATCCGGTACCACCTTTTGTGCCCTGTCGTGATCCGGTACCATCTCTGTTACGATCCGATACTAGTATGGAAGAGTCTTATGCACTAAGTTAAGTGCCAGATCTCGCCTAAATCAATTTTTGGATGTCTATTTTCTATGATAAGAACAATTTGTTAATTACCTCATCCTCATGCACTTCGTGTCATGAGGATGAGGCTAAAGATGTAATCGAATGATTAAACTTAAACAATTAAATGATTTGCAAATCACTTCGCCTCCTTGTGTTTCATGATGCAGACTATTAAATAGCCATTGCAAGGATGGTAGGAGAGGAGAGTTAGCATATCATCATTATGTAAGCAATGTATGATAGTACAGACCATATCTTAATAAAATATTAATGGAATGTCATTTTTATCTCCATATTCTATCTATGATTAAGAATGAGTTGAACTGTTAAAGAGAGTTTTGGTTTTATTCTTTGAAGAGTGAGTGAGAGTGATATGTGTGTGTTAATATCAAGCTTCCTGTAGACTTTAGCAGCTGACTTGTTGAAGCGGCAAGGGCCCACCGCCCAACAAAGGTCAGCCTCTCCGTAGATTAGCATTAGTGTTTGTTTTCAGTAATATATAAGCATTGCATTAGCTAAAGCTTTAACTCTGTTAGATGATAGCTATAACAGCTTAGATTAATATTTTCATTCTATAATTGCTTAGAAATCTTTAATTTATTTGTTTTACATATTCTCTGTTTTCTGTTCTCATGAATTTGATTTCCCTGAGTGATCATAGTTGTTGGCGGCAAGAGTCAAATTACTTGGAGAAGAATTAGTGAAGTTCATTGTGAACCACAACAGAACCAATATATTGACTGTTGAACTACTCATGCTATTCTGAGTGATGTGTGATTTCCTTTTAGAAAGTGTGGATTGCATAATTAGTCTTCTGGGTTAGACATCAGAGTTGATCTATCAAGTCAATTCCATCTCATACTTGCATGTGCCATAATGGAATAGATAGCCTCTCTGTGAAAGACAACCACAATGCATTGTATTTTTTCTATCTTGATTTGCTTCTAGCATACATAATCTAGTTTGATTCTATACTCGTGACATTAGGAATTACCTTTCTTACTGGTGTCTTGTAACTCTATTGATTACGAATCTATATTGATAATTAATGAGTGCATTATATTAGACATATAAGTAGCACAACATTTTGGCACCGCTCAATGATTGTTTGGAAGAATACATGGACGACTTTATAGTCCATGGACAAGACTTCCAAGAAGCATTGGCCAGTTTAGAAAAAGTCTTGATTAGGTGTAAGGAAACTAACCTTTCCTTAAGTAACGAAAAATAAAAAATGATGCTCACTGAAGGTATTTTTTTGGGACATCAAATTTCCTTCTCTAGCATGAGAGTTGATCCGACAAATATTTATATCATCTTTATATCAGAATACCTTCCTCTTAAAAGGAAGTCCACATATTTTTAGGACATGCTAGCTAATATATAAGATTCATTCCGAATTTCACAAGCCTAGCTACTCCTTTGTTTAAATTATTATCCAAAGAAGCTGAATTTAAGTGGGATGATGAATGTTGAATATCTTTTGAAATTCTAAAACAAAAATTATCAACTACCCCTGTATTAAGAGGACCAAATTGGTCTCTTCCTTTTCATATCTGTACCGATGCCTCAGACACATCCCTCGGGGTAGTCCTTGGACAAAGAGAAAATCAAATGCCCTATGCTATTTACTTCATCTGTAAAAATCTATATCCAGCTGAAGTTAATTATACGGTCACAAAAAAGGAATTGCTTGTTGTAGTCCATGCTATCAATAAATTTAGACACTATATTACTGGATATTAAGCTTTTGTACACACTGATCATTCAGCCATCCGATTCTTAATGAACAAACCTATAACAAATCCTATAGTTACAAGATGGATTTTATTATTACAAGAGTTTAACATCAATATTATTGATAGGCCTAGTAAAGATAATCTTGTGGCTGATTTTTTATCTAGAATGATTCATCTGGGAGATAATGCACCAGTAGAAGACACCTTTCCTGATGAAAATTTATTTTCTATTTCTACATTCACTTTGTGGTATGCAGATGTTGTTAATTATCTTGTGACAGGGAAGATGCCTCAGAAATTGTCTCCTAGAGAAAAACAAAAAGTAATTCAACTAAGTGCAAATTACATGTGGCACGATGATTGCCTCTACAAAGGAGGACCAGATTTGTTGATCATAAGATGTGTAAGGGAAGATGAAATTCATGATATTCTACAAGCCTTCCATGATGGCCCCTATAGAGGACACTTCGCAGACAAAAGGACTGCTTACAAAGTACTGCAATCAGGTTACTACTGGCCTCATATTTTTAGAGATGCTAAAACCTATGTATCCAATTGCGATGAATGCCAACGAATGGGTAAACCTACTGCACGAGACCAAATTCCACTTGAAGCCCAAGTAGTCATTGAACCATTTGAGAAATGGGCATTAGATTTTGTAGGGCGCATTAACCCTGCATCTAAAAAGAAAATGTATATACCTGTATGCACTGACTATCTGACTAAATGGGTTGAAGCAAAGGATTTATCGGCTGCAAGTGAATAATTAGTGGTAGATTTACTTTTTAATGATATCTTTACTAGATTTGGTGTACCACAAGAAATTGTGACTGATCAATGAACTCAATTTACCTCTCATCTAGTCAAAGCTTTTACAGAACAATACCAAATCAAACATAGGAAATCTACACCCTATCATCCACAAGTAAATCGACAAGTAGAATCCACCAATAAATTTATTGAGTCCATTCTTACCAAAACAATACAGCTGCACCATAAGGATTGGGCTGACAGATTATTAGAAGCCTTATGGGCTTATAGAATCACCTGGAGGAATACAACGGGACATACACCCTATGAGTTAGTGTATGGGAAGTTAGTGCTTCTCCCCATAGAATTTCAGATCAAAACCTTCAGGACTACAGTACAAGTTGGCATGAACTTGGATGAATCCCAACAACAAAGACTCTTGCAGCTTAATGCGTTCGATGAAACCAGACAGGAAGCACTTCAAAGGACTACCCTCATTCAAGAACAAAGAACAAAATGGCATGACAAGTATCTCAAAAATAAAAATTTTCAACAAGGAGATTGGGCCCTATTGTATGACAACAGATTCAAGAACTTCAAAGGTAAGTTAACCACCCATTGGATGAGACCTTATGAAATTGACACTATCTATGATAATGGTTCAATCAAGATAAAGACAATTTATGAACAACAGACACCACTACTTGTGAACGGCCATCGGTTGCGAATTTACATCAAACCTCTGTCAAAAGAAGAATTCATGACTCGTATACTACAGAATTCAGACATGCATATGATCAGTAAGGAAGGATATCCTCCTACTGACCCACATTGATTGATTGGTTTATTTGAAAATTTTTGTACATAGGTGTGATCGAATTTTGTTAATAAGCTGAAGGTAACAAAAGACTCTTACCTCCTTTTGTTTTACTTTCGCAAATTTTTCTTTCTTTTTGTGAGAAAATTTTTAATAAACTATTTGATCCTTCATGAATTGCTAAATCTGAGTTGCAAGCATCAACAATATTCTATTCTATTTCGGTACCAGAAATCCTGTTCTATTCCAGTACCAGTCCGGTACCAAAATCTGTCCTCCTACAATACTATCAAGACATATTGACAAAGCATATTTTCAAATATTATGTTAATTAATATGAAGTATGCAACAACCACTTAAGATGGAACCAAGAAGCCAAAAGCACTATCAAATGGCAGCCTTCTGTTGACAACTAAAGGGAAGTATTTTAATTTCTTTTGGTTTTGTTGCTGATTTCTTTTGGTTCTGTTGCTGAGAAGTATTTCAATTTCTTTTTGTTCTATTGCTGAGAATAAATTTAATTTCTTTTGCTTCTGTTGCTTAAAAACAAACTAAAAAGAGGGACACAATCTTAATCCACTTTAAAGACTAGAATTTGCCTTTACCCAACATTCCAGCATGTTTAACGAAAAATATATTAGCCCATAAGCAACTATGTCATCCTAACCAGAGTTCAATAGTATTCATTGGATTATCTTATTAAAGAGTAACATATGGGTATCTTAACACTCTCTACCATGGGCACACTACCAAAACTTTTATGGTAGAGGATGTACCAGTACCCCAAGGAAACTTTAGGTCATTCTCTTATGGACAACTTCAGGCAAAATTATACATCTGGATCACTCTAAAGAAATAATGAGCATAAAAGTTTATTTTTCCTTCAGAAAAATATTTAAAAGGCATACAAAAGAAGAGTATATGCCTTCCAACCCAATACCATCCCACCCTATAAAAAGGTTTTCAGACGAGCCTCCCCTGTCACTGTGCAAAGCACTCTTTAATACAAACCAACATAGGTGACTATGGACAAGAAGTCTCTGATGGAAAAATGGTTTAAGAGACTAACCTGTCGGGATATTGAACAGGTCTGCTGGCAGCGGGTACCGGTCTATGGTATGACTAGGCAAACCCATCAGGGTACTGAACATGCCTGTTGTCAATGGGGCATTCTGCCTGGGGAAGGCACCTCTCACTAATTATCACAACTACCCCACCAGAGTACTAAACAGGATTGTTGGCAGTGGGTTCTGGTTGAAACATGTCTCATCTATACTTGTATGATTGAAAAATCCACTTTTTTCCATCCAAAAGAAAAAGAGTAAAGGTCATTATTGGATTTCATGAAATACAAAATTCTGGATGAATTAGCAATATAATTCTCCAAGAAAATGTCCATTTCAGAATCACCCTAAGTCAACTTATCGGTCTGACATCTAAATCCTACACTCTCTAAGAAGGAAACTTCTTAAGATTGGAGCCCTAACTAAGAAGTCTAATTTACTCATATTGTGAAATTTATCTATAAAATCCAATGATAGTAAAACTCTGAAGCAAGTTAGGAGAGATCTGTTCTTCTGGCAAATATATGTACTCCCCTGTTCACTGCTGAATGCTACCTCTGCCAATACTTCATTAAAAGAAGAGCAATTTTATTTTTGGCATGAGATGTACACATATATGTATTCCCCTGTTTCACTGTTGAATGCTACTACTGTCAATACTCCATTAAACGCAGGTCAATTTCATTTCTCTGCCATGAAATCATATGATAAGTGATAAGATGTACTTCTAAAATTTGATTGGGTTCTTTTCTCTTATCATCCCTCTCCATTATGATATAAATTGATTAAATCTTCTTTCCTACATAGATACAACATCTTCGGCATGGGGGAAGGTCAAAGAGTCCCTTCAGAACTCTTTTCCAAGACCTACATGATCACTCTGCAACAACCAAATTCAAAAGAAGATACACACATCAGAAGTACAGGACATTCCCGTACCAATTTTTCAAGAAGTTTCAGACTAAAAAGATGAATTTTGACAATTTACAAGCAGTCACACATACTATTGGCATCAATCATACAAAGGTGAAAGCAAAGGTAAAATGGTATTTATTTTCCTATGCTCATAAAACTACAATAAATATGAAGAGCTATACTAGATATTACGACCTTAGTATTAAACCTATGCGCCTATCCCTCATACCTATATGCCTAAACCTAATCAACCCTCTCATAGCTCTTGAACATGGTTAAAGGCAAAGATCATATCAAAATATGAAGCATGCATAGAATTGATAACCCACGAATATATTTCATCCTCAAGCAAATTCACGAATCTATCGTATATCATGAACCACGATCCAACATTAATTTCATCCCCCAAAAGTCTAATCACCTATTCTAAAAATGATTCCCTGATACCCAACGTCCTATTCTCATCATTACAACAACGGGTAGATAAGAAATGGCTTATCTGGTGGTGAAGCCATCCAGATAAGCCTCTTTTGGTAGTAATTTTTACAACACCCTCACTCAAACTTACCATTCGCAACACCATCACCATACTTCCCCTTGTCGTGAGCTTCCCTCCAGTTCCGATCTTGCTCCTATCCAGTACCAAACCCTCCATCAATTTATTACACCCCTGAGCTTCAGCCCAACCCTTTTATCAACTTATAATGATGGTGGTTACAAGACATGAATTGGTTTTCCGAATTTATAGGGAAACTGAGGAATAAAAATTATGTCAAGAAAAGTATGCCAGATTAGGGTGGATACCATTTCTGGAAAAATTTACAAGCTGGAACGAGAAGATATCTCAGGAATTTATACAAGGATATGATGGAGAGACGGCACATATAGGCAATCTACAATTGATAATTAATGAAAAGACAGGAAGGGAGGTTACGGGACTGCCTAGCAGAGGAGATAAATATTTCAAAGGTGTGGGAATCAACAAAGAGATGTGCCAACAATTCTTGAAGACAAAACATCAGCATCCCGACTGGAAGAAAGGGATCCCTAGAAATTTCATCAAAGAATAATACCATCCAATGATTACCAGTCTTCAACGATTTGTCACCTGTGAAGGCAGGTATGCCGTGACTTTGATCTATCACCTTAGGCTCCTATTTCATTTTGAAGGAGGCCCTTAAATCGATTTTCCCTATTTTCTGTGGATGAGTTTGAATAAAATGGTAAGGGGTGTTAAATCCATCCCTAAAATAGAAAAGACTAGCATCTACAATCAAGGTTTCATTAAAATGCTAGTTTTGCATGAGCTTAGGAAACAGAGGATTAGTTGGAAAACCCTTATCAAACAACACCTTCCCACAGGAGATAAATCTATGGAGGAAACCCAGCATGGTCCAAAGAAAAGTAAAGAACCACAAGAGAAAAAGAGCAAGAAGGATAAAACAACTCCACTATCATCTAGGGCAGTGAGACAGCATGAGAAGGCAAGGTCCTCCTCCACAGTCAACAAGACTTCTAAAAGATATGAATTAAAAGGGAAAAACAAAGGAGTTGAGGAGACTTCCACAGTGGCAGTTGAGAAAGAGGACCACCAGAAAATGATAAAGAAAAGAAAGCATATCTCAGAAACCAAGAGTAAACAGTCTGTGGCACAACCCACTGTCACCACTTCACAATTAGAGAGGAAGAAAATGAAGCTTGAAAGCATTCCTGATCCGGTACCTCCTTGTAAAAGGAATACAAGGAGCATGGCAAAGAAGGGAAAAACAATAGTTAGTCCTCATACACAGGAAGACCCAATCAACCTTACCTCCCCTTCTGAGGATCTACCAATTCAAGATGACATCCCTAGTCTGAACGAAGAGCAAGACACTATTACCCTATGTGGGATGAGGGAGGAAGCCGAGGAAAGGGAGTGCACCCAACCTGCAATGGTTGAATCAACAAAGAACTTGACAAAAGAACAAATGAAGAAAATGATTGGGGAATTACGAAAAACAAAATCAGGAACTTCAACAGGAAGTAAAGGAATATCAACTCTTGGATAGATATATTATAAAGGAAAATGAGCAGTTGAAAGAAACCAACCAACAAATTCAAGACAACCATGAGGAGACCTCTAACAAGCTCAAGAAGGTATTAAGACTCCTACAATATGTTAGGGTCGTCAAAAGGGAGCTAAGAGAAGAGGCTTCAACCATCAATATCATTGATCCACCCAAGTAAAGAACACAGTCTCAAGTTTTGAAACTTTTGGGTTTTGTTTTCAATTGCATGAGGACATGCAATGATTTTGGCATGGGGGAATGTTGAGACCTGAAATTGACATTCTCATTACCCTATTTTTCTCTTCACCTATACCCTTTTGGACCTACTTAAAGCTTGAGTGAATGACAAGAACGCTAGTACTTGCCAGTATTAAGGTCATAAGGTAAAGTATGGTTAATTCATGTATTTTGTGGTTTATTGAGTTAAAGGAATTAAATATTTCATATACTAATGCTCGATTTGTCATATGTGAATCTTTGACCCCTAGATATCTAGCGTTCATGTACCAGCTTTGTCTTGATTCGGTATTTGTGCACCAAGATTGTTGTTGTCTGATCCGGTACCAAAATGCGTCCAGTACTAAATCTTACATGTGGTGATCCGGTACCAACAAATCGCTCTGTTATGATCCGGTACCAACGGCCACGCTCTGTCATGATCCGGTACCACCTTTTGCGCCCTGTTGTGATCCGATACCATCTCTGTTACGATTAGGTACTAGTATGGAAGATTCTAATGCACTAAGTTAAGTGCCATATCTCGCCTAAATCAATAGTTGGATGTCTATTTTCTATGATAAGAACAGTTTGTTAATTACCTCATCCTCATGCACTTCGTGTCATGAGGATGAGGCTAAAGATGTAACCAAATGATTAAACTTAAACAATTAAATGATTTGAAAATCACTTAGACTCCTTGTGTTTCACGATGCAGACTATTAAATAGCCATGGTAAGGATGGTAGGAGAGGAGAGTTAGCATATCATAATTATGTAAGCAACGTATGATAGTACAGACCATATCTTGAGCAAAGATTAATGGAATTTCATTTTTATCTCCATATTCTATCTATGATTAAGAATGAGTTGAACTGTTAAAGAGAGTTTTGGTTTTATGCTTTGAAGAGTGAGTGAGAGTGATATGTGTGTGTTAATAGTAAGATTCTTGTAGACTTTAGCAGCTGACATCTTGAAGCGGCAAGGGCCCACCGCCCAACAAAGGTCAGCCTCTCTGTAGATTAGCATTAGTGTTTGTTTTCAGTAATATATAAGCATTGCATTAGCTAAAGCTTTAACTCTATTAGATGATAGCTATAACATCTTAGATTAAGATTTTCATTCTATAATTTCTTAGAAATCTTTAATTTCTTTTTTTACATATGCTCTGTTTTCTGTTCTCATGAATTTGATTTCCTTGAGTGATCATAGTTGTTGGCGGAAAGAGTCAAATTACTTGGAGAAGAATTAGTGAAGTTCATTGTGAACCACAGCAGAACCAATATATTGACTATTGAACTACTCATGCTATGTTGAGTGATGTGTGATTTCCTTTCAGAAAGTGTGTATTTCATAATTAGTCTTTTGGGTTAGACATCAGAGTTGATCTATCAAGCCAATTCCATCTCATACTTGCATGTGCCATAATGGAATAGATAGCCTCTCTGTGAAACACAACCACAATGCATTTTATTTTTTCTATCTTGATTTGCTTCCAGTATACATAATATAGTTTGATTCTATACTCGTGACATTAGGAATTACCTTTTTTACTGGTGTCTTTTAACTCCATTGATTATGAATCCCAAATTGATAATTAATGAGTGCATTATATTAGACATATAAGTAGCACAACATTTTGGCGCCGCTCAATGATTGTGTGGAATTCTACATGGACGACTTTACAGTCCATGGACAAGACTTCCAAGAAGCATTGGCCAGTTTACAAAAAGTCTTGATTAGGTGTAAGGAAACTAAACTTTCCTTAAGTAACGAAAAATAAAAAATGATGCTCACTGAAGGTATTGTTTTGGGACATCACATTTCCCGTTCTGGCATGAGAGTTGATCCAGCAAAGATTTATATCATCACACAAATCAGAATACCTTCCTCCCAAAATGAAGTCCGCAGCTTTTTAGGACATGTTGGCTACTATAGAAGATTCATTCCGAATTTTACAAGCCTAGCTACTCCTTTGTTTAAATTATTATCCAAAGAAGCTGAATTTTAGTGGGATGATGAATGCCAAATATCTTTTGAAATTCTGAAATAGAAATTATCAACTACCCCTGTATTAAGAGGACCAAATTGGTCTCTTCCTTTTCATATCTGTACGGATGCCTCAGACACAACCCTTGGGGCAGTCCTTGGACAAAGAGAAAATCAAATGCCCTATGCTATTTACTTCATCAGTAAAAATCTATCTCCAGCTGAAGTTAATTATACGGTCACAGAAAAGGAATTTCTTGCTGTAGTCCATTCTATCAATAAATTTAGACACTATATTATTGGATATCATGCTTTTGTACACACTGATCATTCAACCATCCGATTCTTAATGAACAAACCTGTAACAAATCCTAGAGTTACAAGATGGATTTTATTATTACAAGAGTTTAACATCAATATTATTGATAGGCCTGGTAAAGATAATCTTGTGGATGATTTCTTATCTAGAATGATTCATTTGGGAGATAATGCACTAGTAGAAGACACATTTCCTGATGAAAATTTATTTGCTATTTCTACATTCACTCTGTGGTATGCAGATGTTGCTAATTATCTTGTGATAGGGAAGATGCCTCAGAAATTGTCTCCTAGAGAAAAACAGAAAGTAATTCAACTAAGTGCAAATTACATGTGGCACGATGACTACCTATACAAAACAGGACCAGATTTGGTGATCAGAAGATGTGTAAGGGAAGATGCAATTAATGATATTCTATAAGCCTGCCATGATGGCCCCTGTGGAGGACACTTCGCAGACAAAAGGACTCCTTACAAAGTACTGCAATCAGGTTACTACTGGCCTCATATTTTTAGAGATGCTAAAACCTATGTATCTAATTGCGATGAATGTCAATGAAAGGGTAAACCTACTGCACGAGACCAAATGCCACTTCAAGCCCAAGTAGTCATTGAACCATTCGAGAAATGGGCATTAGATTTTGTAGGGCGCATTAACCCTGCATCTAAAAATAAAAAGTATATACTTGTATGCACTGACTATGTGACTAAATGGGTTGAAGCAAAGGCTTTACCGGATGCAAGTGAACAATCAGTGGTAGAATTCCTTTTTAATGATATCTTTAATAGATTTGGTGTTCTGTGAGAAATTGTGACTGGTCAAGGAACTCAATTTACCTCTCATATAGTCAAAGCTGTTACAGAACAATACCAAATCAAACATAGGAAATCTACACCCTATCATCCACAAGCAAATGGACAAGTAGAATCGACCGATAAAGTTATTGAGTCCATTATTACCAAAACAGTACAACTGCACCATAAGGATTGGGCTGACAGATTATTAGAATCCTTATGGGCTTATAGAATCACCTAGAGGAATACAAAGAGACATACACCCTATGAGTTAGTGTATGGGAAGCAGGTGCTTCTCCCCATAGAATTTCAGATCAAAACCTTCAGGATTGTAGTACAAGTTGGCATGAACTTGGATGAAGCCCAACAACAAAGACTCTTGCAGCTTAATGCATTGGATGAAACCAGGTAGGAAGAACTTCAAAGTACTACCCTCATTCAAGAACAGAGAAAAAAATGGCATGACAAGTATCTCAAAAAGAAAAATTTTCAACAAGGAGATTGGGCCCTATTGTATGACAGCAGATTCAAGAACTTCAAAGGTAAGTTAACCACCCATTAAGGAATTAGGGTTTTGGAATAATCCAAGTCATTGGGTTAGGGTTTTGGATGCTGCTGGCTCCTATATGTATATTGTATTGTAAACAATGTAACACAATGTATGAATATCATATATGTTGGTTTTCCCGGTTTGGGTTTCCAGGTGAAAAATATCTGTGTAATGTTTGTATTTGCCATTGTATATTTTCTGTTCTTTTATGAATATCAATTTGCAGTAGATATTGTACAAGTTTAGAATTTACATTTGGTATTAGAGATTTATTGGCTTCAGGGGGATGCCTTTGTGGTCAAGGGTTTGGCTCGAGACTGTGATAAGCCTTATTACAGTGGGAGATCTGCGATATTGTTTTTTAGGTGAAAATAAATGGCAAGCAATTCGAAGATGGAGATTGAGAAGTTTAATGGGAAAATATGTGAGTTGTGGAAGCTCAATATGGAAGATCTTTTGGTGGATAGAGATCAGTGGATCACGGTATATCCAGGTACTGCACCTACAGGAACTTTTGCAGATGACTGGAAAAAGATGGATCGGAAGGCAAAGAGCACAATCTGACTGTGTCTCTCCGATTCAGTATTACTGAATGTGTCAAAGGAAGCTACAACCAAGGATTTATGGGAAAATTTGGGGAAGTTGTATCAGTCTAAGTCCCTGGTAAATAAACTATTCCTGAGAAAGAAGCTGTATAACTTGAGGATGAGAGATGGAGACTCGGTGGCAGAGCATTTGAACACCTTCAATACTGTGGTAAGTCGGTTAGTATCTATTGAGATTAAAATTTCAGATGAAGATAAATGTATCAGTTTGTTGTGTTCTTTACTAGACTCATGGGATAGTCTGGTTGTGGCCATAGGTAGTATTACAACTTCTTTGAAGTTTGAAGAAGTGGTCTCATCCCTGTTGTCGGAGGAGATGAGACAAAAGAATATGGAAGGACATAGCATAGACGCATTATTTGCAAGAGGACGTTCCCAGGAAAGAAATAGATCTAATTTCTCAAGTGGGAGATCTAAGTCTAAGGGTAGATCTAAATCTCTTGGAAAGTTTGGAAGGGTCTGTTGGAGGTGTGGAAAAGAAGGGCACTACAAGAAGCAATGTAGATCCAAAGTTGAGAAAAAGAAGGGATCTAAAGAATCTTCTTCTACAGAAGAAAAGACCTCCAAGGAAGAAGGAGGGGATGTGTACTTGGCCTCTTCAAG
>ML811964.1:75373-94328 GCA_009831015.1 Picea engelmannii
CTTGCACCACCCTGCCACCCTGGTTTCTCTGGCTGCAACCAGATGGAAGCTACAACTCCCTATGTTCAAGCACCCACTTGAACCTCTGAGGACAACAATCCTCCCGAGCACCTCCCAACCACCCTGAAATATAAATCTTTGCTTCTAAAACTTATTACAGTGATATAATGTTCAACAATGGCTTACCCGACTTATCACTGTTCTGCTGCATCTCGTTGCTCTGTCTGCCTCATTGCCTTACTGCACACATGACTTGCGCTATCTGTTCTTCTGCTTTTTATGCTCTGTGTGCCATGTCCATTCACTGCAAAGATCCTTTTCTGTGCAATTCAGCTGCTGCACACTCCTCCTTCTTCATACAAGAATCACCTTTAGCAACAACAACCACAACAAACTTTAACAACAACAACAACACTCATCTCTTCTATGTACCGTGTATTTATAGATTCTGTGCACCTTGTGCATGCAATGTTCGCAATGCCTCTGCATGATAACTCCATGCCGTTATGCTCCACCTCTCTAGTGCTTTGTCTGATCATCATCGTGACTCTTCAGCTTCTCTGGTGGTTCGCCCTGCGTCTCCAGCATCACTGTACGTTATACTGAGATTCCTCAGACTCTCTGGCAGTTTGAGACTCTTCGTATTCTCTGTGACAGTCGAGCTCACCTTCTCTATTTTAGTTACAGGCTTCCACACTCATACATCTGTCAATACCTTCTAAGAATAGTCTTCCTTCACTAGACGAAGCTTGGAGACTCTTCATTTCCTCTGGCAATCACACAGCGGTCTCTTCGACTTCTCTAGAAGACGTCATCAATGGTTTCTAGGAGTCTCACTGTGTCGTGAAACAGTAGCCCTCCGATCTTGTTAAAATTCACCTGCACCGTTGGATTAACTCTGAAGGGTATTGTCGTTATTTACCCATTTCACACTTTCGCTGCAAACTTATGATCTTCATCGACCCTGATCGATGGTTCATGATCTTGATGAACCAACGGTCCTGATCTCATCGTGATCTCGCATTTCACTGTTCCTTCGATGGAGATTCTCGTCACTCCCAGTTGCAATAGGAGAGGATCCGATATGGAGCTCAGATCAACGGTCCACGTTCTTGGTGATCCGATGGTCTAGATCTTCTCGCGATCTCGCATCTCGTGATTCCTGTGATGGAGGTTCTCGTCACTCCAAGTCGTGATAGGCGAGGCTCCGAGATGGAGCTTTATGGTGCTCTGATCTTTCACCACACGTCCTCTTGATCCAACGGTCCTTGATTAAATCACGATCTCTCATCTTCGTTGTTACTTTGAATTTCTAGTCACCGAGATGACGATATTTCGTTACGTGTGATCCCCCGCGCAGATCCAACGGTCCTCTTGTGATTTGGATCCGATGGATGTCCTTCTCTCGCTACCTCACGACCTTGCGACTTGGAGTACCCAATGTTTGGAATCTCAACCTTCGAACTCCTGAGTTCACGAGATCTCTCGATCTCTTTCCACCTGTCCCCCCAGATGGATGGCTATAAATCTCTCGCCACTTCATTGCCTCGTGACTTTGAACACCCAATCCTTGGGCCTTTATCCTGTGAACCCACGAGTTCGCGAGATCTCTCCGATCTCTGCCACGCGTCCTTCCTAGATGGACGGTCCTGATCTTCTCGCCACTTCGCTACTTCGCGACCTCGTGCCTCGTGACTTTTAACACCAAATCCTCAGCTCTTGCACTCACGAGTTTTCGAGTTCACTCAGATCTAACACCTGAGATCTATCCTTCTCTTCAGCGCATGCTCTTCTTGTTTTTTATTCAGATCTGACGACCCTCATGCTGTCGGGAGTTTTGGATGGGATCCAATGATCAGCGACGCTTCTCCTCCAAGCTTACACATCCTTCTTACTTGGAAGAATTTCGACTCTGGGCTAATTCCTCCTGAGCCTTCATTGTTCCTGTTTGTCCATCGATGCACACTCTGATCCTGCCATCTTCACTGTTGTACTTGCCAGAGTTTCCTTTGATCATTCAATCTTCCTGAACTTATCTTCTATTTGCCTGTTGATCATCGGTGTTGTACTCAAGCCATCATTACTGTTGTACTTGCCATCAATGAAAAACTTACGCTACCTGTAAAACATGCCAACAGTCCTTTGTACATTCTTCCTGTACCCATGCCATCTTCATTGTTGTACTTGCCATCAATGACAAGCATATGCTACCTGTTAAACATTTCCAACAATCTCCCCCTTTGGCATTGATGGCAACAAAGGTACCCAGATTCTTTTCTCCCCCTTTGACGTCAATGTCAAAGAGAACATGCTCCCCCTGAGTTGTTGCAGTATTTTAGAAGGTATCAGATATTAAATCAATGCAAACTCCCCCTAACGGGATGGAATCTTTCATTTGAGGTATGCAAAATATTTGTATCTAAGCCAGAGTCTTCTCTTTCTGATTCTTGGACCTCTTCATCTTCAACTTCCACTGCATCCTCTATAGAATACTTAAAATTGCTCACCTCTCTTGCTCGAACTCCTTTATCAATCTTCTGATGTGTGGACGTGACTGCAACCTGCCCCTCAGCAAGCAGCTGCTCCCACCAGGACCTTCTGACACACGGCCTGAAGAGTCCATCCTCTCCACTCCTCTCGGGAGTTACCCACAGCAAACCTCCTTCGACGATCTCCCCTTCGCAAATCGGGAATTCACATTTCGGGAATTTGCGGTTCACGCGAACACAGTTCACAAGCAGCTCTAAACCCCGAACCTCGATGGGTCAACGGGTCAACACTTTCACACGTCGGGGTTGTCCTTATCGGGATATCGCACCCCACGATATCAATGCTCTATATCTAAACACCCCAAGTGACGAGGTGTCGATTCCCCGAGATCTCGCCACTTGTCTCCCACAAGTACCTGGGGTCCCACACTGCTAGGTCATTTCTCCACTCGTGCGATCGGGAATCGCGGGATCGCGATTTCAACTGTCACGAATTCCTTGCATTGGGAAATCACGAATGCCGAAACCCCGATTCTCCGGATTCGTGCCACCTGTCCTTGTCACGATCAACGGCCCCGATAAATTCGGGAAATCGTGACTCGCGATTTTGCAAGGTGTAAACTCTTACCTCACCAAACTCCGAACGCCGAACCCCGATGGGAATTGGGTCTTACCTCTTGCGCTAAAGGACTAAATCTCACGCAGCTTCCCCACGATCCTATGATACGCGGGATTTCGCAAACCTCCCCGACGATTCAAGTCGTCAATTCTCTTCCTCTTGAAGAATATCTCCTGGGTGTATTCTCACTATGTCGAGAAAGAACTATCCCTCCTGAGCTTGATGTCTCGGACTCCTTCAGAGGCCTTCTGTGCGCGTTTTTACGTGCTCGACTTCCAACAGCTCTCAAAGTGTCGAAGCCGTCCAGACCCTGCGCGTCCACAGAGACAGCAGTCCCTACCTTCCTTTGCTCAGACTCCCTGCTGAGGCGTCGACCTTGACCTGCACTTCACCTGCACGTTCTGTCAACCCAATTCAACTTCTGGGTGAGCGAGAATGAGAGTTTAACTGTAGAGCCTCCTCAACGCACTCTATGTGGAGGAATTCAACTGCACTCTATGCAGGAATATCCTGGCTCAAACAGAGAAACAATTGAAACTTATTTCCTCATTCTCTCAGGTTTCGAACCTGCCATGCAATAACATATGCAACATATAGAAGAAAGGCATAAAAAGAAGCAAGTATGCAACAACATAATATCAACAACACACAGAAAACAAACACAACCATGGAATTGAATCAAAGTCTTTCTTCTATTAATTCAATCTGTACATGGGTGTTCTTCACAAGTTCTCTGCCTGCTCTTCTTCCTGCATGAATGAGAATGATCATACAATGATACAAAGGAGGGTGCCTATATTCCGTTTTCCCTCTCGAAAGTAAAACTGTCTAATCTACAGTTAATTCCTATCTAACAACATTAAAACTATTAAATGCCTTCCTATCTATAATATAATACAAGTGCGCTCGGCTTTGAATGCCTTCATCTAAATGACGGCGCAACAATCTTCAAAGTAATTCAAAAATGCATGCGTTGGCGCTGCCCAGCTGTATTCTCTTTATCCACACGCTGGCTCACTTGATGAAGTCGTAGATGCTCCTGCATCATACTCCTCGGCTTAAAAGATTTCATGGGCTCCCGTCCATGAGCTCCTGCACGGTGTGCCCATGCTTCTGAATCATTGCCTCTATTTCCCAGCTGGCATCCTCCACTGGGTGATTTTTCCATTTCACCAAGTACTCAAAATATTGCTTTCTCCTGATCTTCCTTCCAACTCTTTTATCCAGTATGCACTCCATCTCAGGCTTCTATGCAACTAGCAATTGCTTCTGCCACTGGATCACTGGTTGTTCATCAGTTCCAGTGTTTGCTTCATCAGCCCTGTAGGGGTATAAATCCGAAATATTGAAAATCGGAGATATCCCGATGCCCTCTGGCAACTCAAGCTTATACGCATTCTCCCCGAATTTCTTCAGGACTCTACACGGCCCAATTTTCCTCATCTTGAGCTTGTTATACGTTCCCTTTGGGAACCTTTCTTTTCTCAGGTGCACCAGAACCATGTCCCCAACTTCAAACTGAAGCTGCCTCTTTCTTTGATCGGCTCTGTGCTTATATTCCTGATTCGCCTTTTGCAACCGCTGCTTCACCTGCGTGTGAAGTTCTTGCATCACCTCAGCGAACTCTTCAGCACGAGCGCTGCTAGTTTCAGCCTGTTCTGACTCCCTGAGCTCAGAAACTCCTCTCAGCTGTGTCCCATACAGAATTTGAAATGGGCTCTTACCTGTACTTCGATTCACCGAATCGTTGTACGCGAATTCTGCCTGTGGTAGGATCTGATCCCAACTACTGTGGTGCTCTGCCACCAGGCTCCTCAATAAATCCCCTAAGCTTCTGTTGACCACTTTGGTCTTCCCATCTGTCTGCGGATGGTAAGCAGAACTAAATGCCAAGTCAGTCCCTAACTTCTTCCATAGCGTCCTCCAAAAATGACCTATGAACTTCGTATCCCGATCCAAGACTATGCTTCTCGGCAATCCATGCAATCGGACAATCTCTTTGAAAAACAAGTTGGCGATGTGGGTTGCATCGCTGGCCTTATGAAACGGAATGAAATGTGCCATCTTCAAGAACCTATCCAACACCACGAAGATGGATTCAAATCCTCGTTGTGTTCTCGGTAATCCCAGAACAAAATCCATACTAATGGCTTCCCATGGCCGCTCGGGTATAGGCAATGGCTGATAGAACCCTATGTTCTATTTTTGGCCTTTCGCATGTTGACATATCCTGCACCTGTCAACAAACCGCTTAACATCAGCATGCATACCAGGCCAATAATAAGATTCGCTCAGCTTGGCGAATGTCTTGTCATGTCCAAAATGACCTGCTAAGCCTCCACTGTGCTTTTCTTTCACCAGATTCTCCCTCATAGAGAAATCTGGAATGCACAATTTGTTACCTTTGAACAGAAATCCATCCTGGATCAGGTAGTCAATCCACGGACTCCTATCCCTGAGAAATGGGTTCTCGAATGCCTCGTATGCCTCGCCAAAGTCTGCATCACCTGCATACATATCTTTCAGATTCTCAAAACCCAAAGTCTTGACCCTAAATTCCTGCAGCAATAAACACTTTCTGCTCAAGGCGTCAGCTACCTTGTTAGCAGTCCCTGAAATGTGCTTTATCACAAATGTAAAATTCTGCATGTATTCCACCCACTTTGCATGCTTCTGATTCAGCTTCTCTTGCTGACTCACGAACTGTAACGCATGATTATCACTATACAGGACAAATTCCTTGGGTATGAGATAATGCCTCCACTTTTTCAATGCCTGTATAATGGCATAGAACTCCTTATCATACGTGGAATATTTCAGCTTGGCATCATCCAACTTCTCGCTGTAATACACCATAGGTATGTCATCTTGACTCAAAACCCCTCCAATAGCATATCCACTGGCGTCACATTTCACTTGAAATGTTTTCCGAAAGTCAGGCAACACCAACACCGGTTGCTATGTTATCTTTCGCTTCAACAGATTGAAGCTCCTTTCGGCCTCCTCTGTCCAATGAAAAACTTTATGCCGCTTCTTCACGGTATCCATCATTGCTGCGCTAATTCCGCTGAAATTTCGAATGAACTTCCTATAGAAACTAGCCAGTCCATGGAAGCTCCTCACCTCGAAAACATTTCTCAGCGATGGCCAATTCCTGATTACTTCAACCTTCTCAGGATCCATCTTCAATTCGTTAGCTGAAATAACGAAACCTAGATATATGAGTTCTGTCTGCATGAAGGATCACTTCTTCAAATTGATCAACAGCTTCTCCTGCTGTAGCCTTCTCATCACAATGGCTAAATTCCTCAAGTGTTCAGCCTTTGTCTTGCTGAAAATCAATATGTCATCCAAGTATACGACCACAAATTTGCCAATGAATTCCCACAGGACTCATTCATCAGCCTCATAAAAGTGCTTGGCACGTTTGTCAAACCAAATGGCATGACCAACCATTCATACAAACCCTCGTTTGTTTTGAATGCTGTCTTCCACTCATCTCCCTCTCTCATCCGGATCTGATGATATCCGCTCTTGAGATCAATCTTTGAAAAATAATTTGCCCCGCTTAGGCAATCCATCAGATCATCCATTCTCGGCAGTGGAAATCTGTACCTGACGGTGATTTTATTTATCGCCCTGGAGTCTATACACATCCTCCAGCCTCCATCCTTCTTCGGACTCAGCACTGTAAGAACAACACATGGACTAAGACTTTCTCTGACCAGTCCTTTATCCTGCAGATCCTGAACTTGCCTCTTGACCTCCTCGTTCTCGTGGGGTGTCAACCTATACGCTGCCTTATTTGGCAAACTTGCTCCGGGTATGAGTTCAATGTGGTGACTCACACTCTGCATCGGTGGCAACGAACGAGGTAGTTCGTCCACGATGATATCAGCAAACTCTCCCAATAGTTCCTGAATCTCGTCCGGCAAGTCATCCACTCTCGTGCTTGTCAGGACAATTCTCGGCTTCCGGACCACAAAGAATTGTGGATCTTCATTCTTCTCCATCTTCGTGAGAAGCTCCTTCCCACTCATGAGAAGTATGGTACTGCTCACCTCTGGCTTCACTTCCTTATCCTTCATCGGAAGCAATGTGTGTGATCTCCCATCCTTCTCCAAGGTGTATGTGTTCATCCTCCCATCATGAACAACATTTCTATTATACTGCCATGGTCTACCCAATAAAACATGACAGACATCCATGGGAATGACATCACATAGGATCTCATCCTTATATTCACCCATTTTAAACTGGACCAAGCATTTTTTTGTAACACATACCTGGTGTCCTTTCTGCAACCATGTCACTTTGTATGGACTCGGGTGTTTGTTCGTTTTCAGCTCCAGCTTCTCCACCATCTCGGTTGAAACGAGATTATCAGTGCTTCCGCTGTCCACTATGACCTTGCATTTCCAACCCTTGGTCTTGCACGTGGTCCGGAACAGTCTGCATCTTTGCGCTGAGCTGTACACCTCTTTCTCAGGTTTCAACAGGACCTTATGCACTGTTAGTGACTTTCCACTTCCAGTGTCTTCATCTTCGACATCACGCCTCTGCGCCTCAGCGACGTGAGCTTTCCCTCTGTCCATTTTCCTATCTGGACAGTCCACGGCTTTGTGTCCGTCTTTCCCACATGTAAAACATGTGATAACTCCTCCACGGCCTCTTCCTCTACCTCGGGTACGAGGAAAAGTGTTGGCATCAACATATCCTCCTTGCTGATCATCTTGCTGCCTCCTCGGCTCAGCATATTGCTGCCTCTGCTGTGAGGTTCCACCTCTTTCATCTTTTCCCTGAGGCCTCTTCCAATCCTCCTTGGGCTTCTGTGTTCTTTCCTGGGCAACTGCCTTGCCCCTGGGTTGGCTTCTGCCTCGCCCTCACTGTCCCTTCTTGTGGCTCAGCTTCTCTTCGGATTTTAGAGCCATCTGGTACGCATCCTCAACCGTTCGGATGGTGACCATGCTCAATTCATCCTGAATGTCATACCTGAGGCCATTCAGGTATCTTGCCACCTTTTCGTCATCACTCTCCCGATGACCAGCTCGAATGTTGAGCCTGTAGAATTCTTCGGTGTACTCCTTCACCGACATCAACTTCTATCTCAGGTTCTGCATGCGCTTAACAGAGTGATCTGGTAATCTCTCGGGATGAATTTCGCTTTCATCTTAGCGATCATCCTGTCCCAACTCTTTATCTTCTGTTTTCCTTTAGAACGCCTGTCCGCCTGCAGCTCGTCCCACCATAAGGCTGCATGTCCTTTCAATTTAGTGACAGCATGTCTCACCTTCTTGTCCTCTTGGATATCTTTGTAATCGAAGTAGGTGTCGAGTGCTCGGATCCAATCCAACAACTCTTCTGCATCCAGGCTTCCCTCGTAAGCTGGAATGTCCATCCTCACCTTTGCGCTCATCCTGGCAATAACCTTGATTAATCGCTCATTTGTTGCAACTCCACCTTGCGGTACAGCATCATCTTTGCCTTCGGAGTCACTCCGATCTCGTGTGTGCCTCTGCGCTGCTTCCATATCTTCCATTCTAGCACGAAGATTTCGTATTTCCCTCTCCATTTCTACATTCTATCCATGACTGCTTCTTTCACTGGACAATTCCCTCTCCTTCTCTGGATCGGGTGATTGCCTACCTCTTCTCGACAACATTTCGTCTTCTCTTCCTCTCTGCTACAGAAAACAGAGAAATCTTGGCTCTGATACCACTTGACTGCAACCTGCCCCTCAGCGAGCAGCCGCTCCCACCAAGATCTTCTGACACACGGCCCGAAGAGTCAATGCTCTCCACTCCTCTCGGGAGTTACCCATAGCAAACCTCCTTCGACGATCTCCCCTTCGCAAATCGAGAATTCGCTTTTCGGGAATTCGCGGTTCACGCAAACACAGTTCACAAGAAGCTCTAAACCCCGAACCCCGATGGGTCAACGGGTCAACACTTTCACACGTCGAGGTTGTCCCTATCGGGATATCGCACCCCGCGATATCAATGCTCTATATCTAAACACCCCGAATGCCGAGGTGCCGATTCCCCGAGATCTCGCCACCTGTCTCCCACAAGTACCTGGGGTCCCACACTGCCAGGTCGTTTCTCCACTCGTGTGATCGGGAATCGTGGGATCGCGATTTCAACTGTCACAAATTCCTTGCATTGGGAAATCCCGAATGCCGAAACCCTGATTCTCCGGATTCGTGCCACCTATCCTTGTCACGATCAACGGCCCCGATAAATTTGGGAAATCGCGACTCGCGATTTTGCAAGGTATAAACTCTTACCTCGCCAAAATCCGAACGCCGAACCCCGATGGGCGTTGGGTCTTACCTCCTGCGCTAAAGGACTAAATCTCGCGCAGCTTCCCCACGATCCTACGATCAACGCGATTTCGCAAACCTCCCCGACGATTCAAGTCGTCGATTCTCTTCCTCTTGAAGAATATCTCCTGGGTGTATTCTCACTATGTCTAGAAAGAACTATCCCTCCTGAGCTTGATGTCTCAGACTCCTTCAGAGGCCTTCTGCGCACATTTTTACGTGCTCGACTTCCAACAGCTCTCAAAGTGTCAAAGTCGTCTAGACCCTGCGCGTCCACAGAGACAGCAGTCCCTACCTTCCTTTGCTCAGACTCCCTGCTGAGGCTTCGACCTTGACCTGCACTTCACCTGCACATTCTGTCAACCCAATTCAACTTCTGGCTGAGCGAGAATGAGAGTTTAACTGTAGAGCCTCCTCAACGCACTCTATGCGGAGGAATTCAACTCCACTCTATGCAGGAATCTCCTGGCTCAAACAGAGAAACAATTGAAACTTATTTCCTCATTCTCTCAGGTTTCGAACCTGCCATGCAATAACATATGCAGCATATAGAAGAAAGGCATAAAAAGAAGCAAGTATGCAACAACATAATATCAACAACACACAGAAAACAAACACAGCCATGGAATTGAATCAAAGTCTTTCTTCTATTAATTCAATCTGTACATTGGTGTTCTTCACAAGTTCTCTGTCTGCTCTTCTTCCTGCATGAATGAGAATGATCATACAATGATACAAAGGAGGGTGCCTATATTCCGTTTTCCCTCTCGAAAGTAAAACTGTCTAATCTACAGTTAATTCCTATCTAATAGCATTAAAACTATTAAATGCCTTCCTATCTATAATATAATACAAGTGCGCTCGACTTTGAATGCCTTCATCTAAATGACGGCGCAACAATCTTCAAAGTAATTCAAAAATGCATGTGCTGGCGCTGCCCAACTGTATTCTCTTTATGCACACGCTGGCTTGCTTGATGAAGTCGTAGATGCTCCTGCATCATACTCCTCGGCTTAAAAGATTTCATGGGATCCTGTCCATGAGCTCCTGCATGGTGTGCCCATGCTTCTGAATCACTGCCTCTATTTCCCAGCTGGCATCCTCCATTGGGTGATTTTTCCATTTCACCAGGTACTCAAAATATTGCTTTCTCCTGGTCTTCCTTCCAACTCTTTTATCCAGTATGCACTCCATCTCAGGCTTCTGTGCAACTGGCAATTGCTTCTGCCACTGGATCACTGGTTGTTCATCAGTTCCAGTGTCTACTTCATCAGCCCTGTAGGGGTATAAATTCGAAATATTGAAAATCAGAGATATCCCGATGCTCTCTGGCAACTCAAGCTTATATGCATTCTCCCCGAATTTCTTCAGGACTCTACACGGCCCAATTTTCTTCATCTTGAGCTTGTTATACGTTCCCTTTAGGAACCTTTCTTTTCTCAGGTGTGCCAGAACCATGTCCCCAACTTGAAACTGAAGCTGCCTCTTTCTTTGATCGGCTCTGCGCTTATATTCCTGATTCGCCTTCTGCAACCGCTGCTTCACCTGCGTGTGAAGTTCTTGCATCGCCTCAACAAACTCTTCAGCATGAGCGCTGATAGTTTCAGCCTGTTCTGACTCCCTGAGCTCAGAAACTCCTCTCGGCTGTGTCCCATACAAAATTTGAAACGGGCTCTTACCTGTACTTCGATTCACCGAATCGTTGTATGCAAATTCTGCCTGTGGTAGGATCTGATCCCAACTGCTGTGGTGCTCTGCCACCAGGCTCCTCAATAAATCCCCTAAGCTTTTGTTGACCACTTCGGTCTTCCCATCTGTCTACGGATGGTAAGAAGAAATGAATGCCAAGTCAGTCCCTAACTTCTTCCATAGCGTCCTCCAAAAATGACCTATGAACTTCGTATCCCGATCCGAGACTATGCTTCTCGGCAATCCATGCAATCGGACAATCTCTTTGAAAAACAAGTTGGCGATGTGGGTTGCATCGCTGGCCTTATGACACGGAATGAAATGTGCCATCTTTGAGAACCTATCCATCACCACGAAGATGGAGTCAACTCCTCGTTTTGTTCTCGGTAATCCCAGAACAAAATCCATACTAATGGCTTCCCATGGCCTCTCGGGTATAGGCAATGGCTGATAGAACCCTGTGTTCTACTTTTGGCCTTTCACATGTTGACATATCCTGCACCTGTCAACAAACCACTTAACATCAGTGCGCATACCAGGCCAATAATAATATTCGCTTAGCTTGGCGAATGTCTTGTCATGTCCAAAATGACCTGCTAAGCCTCCATTGTGATTTTCTTTCACCAGATTCTCCCTCATAGAGCAATCTGGAATGCACAATTGGTTACCTTTGAACAACAATCCATCCTGGATCAGGTAGTCAATCCATGGACTCCTATCCCTGAGAACTGGGTTCTCGGCTGCCTCGTATGCCTCGCCAAAGTCTGCGTCACCTGCATACATATCTTTCAGATTCTCAAAACCCAAAGTCTTGACCCTAAATTCTTGCAGCAATAAACACTTTCTGCTCAAGGCGTCAACTACCTTGTTAGCAGTCCCTGAAATGTGCTTTATCACAAATGTAAAATTCTGCATGTATTCCACCCACTTTGCATGCTTCTGATTCAACTTCTCTTGCTGACTCACGAACTGTAACGCATGATTATCACTGTACAGGAAAAATTCCTTGGGTATGAGATAATGCCTCCACTTTTTCAATGCCTATATAATGGCATAGAAATCCTTATCGTACGTGGAATATTTCATCTTGGCATCATCCAGCTTCTCGCTGTAATACACCACAGGTCTGTCATCTTGACTCAAAACCCCTCCAACAGCATATCCACTGGCGTCACATTTCACTTGAAATGTTTTCTGACAGTCAGGCAACACCAACACCAGTTGCTCTGTTATCTTTCGCTTCAACAGATTGAAGCTCCTTTCGGCCTCCGCTGTCCAATGAAAAACTTTATGCCGCTTCTTCATGGTATCCATCATTGCTGTGCTAATTCCAATGAAATTTCGAATGAACTTCCTATAGAAACTAGCCAGTCCATGGAAGCTCCTCACCTCGAAAACATTTCTCAGCGATGGCCAATTCCTGATTACTTCAACCTTCTCAGGATCCATCTTCAATTCGTTAGCCAAAATAACGAAACCCAGATATATGAGTTCTGTCTGCATGAAGGAGTACTTCTTCAAATTGATCAGCAGCTTCTCCTGCTGTAGCCTTCTCATCACAATGGCTAAATGCCTCAAGTGTTCAGCCTTTGTCTTGCTGAAAATCAATATGTCATCCAAGTATACGACCACAAATTTTCCAATGAATTCCCACAGGACTTCATTCATCAGCCTCATAAAAGTGCTTGGTGCGTTTGTCAAACCAAACGGCATGACCAGCCATTCGTACAAACCCTCGTTTGTTTTGAATGCTGTCTTCCACTCATCTCCCTCTCTCATCCGGATCTGATGATATCCGCTCTTGAGATCAATCTTTGAAAAATAATTTGCCCCACTTAGGCAATCCATCAGATGGTCTATTCTCGGCAGTGGAAATCTGTACTTGATGGTGATTTTATTTATCACCCTGGAGTCTGTACACATCCTCCAGCCTCCATCCTTCTTCGGACTCAGCACTGTCAGAACAACACATGGACTAAGACTTTCTCTGACCAGTCCTTTATCCTGCAGATCCTGAACCTGCCTCTTGAACTCCTCGTTCTCGTGGGGTGTCAACCTATACACTGCCTTATTTGGAAAACTTTCTCCGAGTATGAGGTCAATGTGGTGACTCACACTCCGCATCGGTGGCAACGAATGAGGTAGTTCATCCACGATGATATCAACAAACTCTCCCAACAGTTCCTAAATCTCGTCTGGAAAGTCATCCACTCTCGTGCTTGTCAGAACAATTCTCGGCTTCCGGACCACAAAGAATTGTGGATCTTCATTCTTCTCCATCTCCTTGAGAAGCTCCTTCCCACTCATGAGAATTATGGTACTGCTCACCTCCGGCTTCACTTCCTTATCCTTCATCGGAAGCAATGTGTGTGATCTCCCATCCTTCTCCAAGGTGTATGTGTTCATCCTCCCATCATGAACAACATTTCTATCATATTGCCATGGTCTACCCAATAAAACATGACAGACATCAATGGGAATGACATCACACAGGATCTCATCCTTATATTCACCCATTTTAAATTGGACCAAGCGTTGTTTTGTAACACATACCTGGTGTCCTTTCTGCAGCCATCTCACTTTGTATGGACTCGGGTGTTTGTTCGTTTTCAGCTCCATCTTCTCCACCATCTCGGTCGAAACGAGATTATCGGTGCTTCCGCTGTCCACTATGACCTTGCATTTCCAGCCCTTGGTCTTGCACGTGGTCCGGAACAGTCTGCATCTTTGCGCTGAGCTGTCCACCTCTTTCTCAGGTTTCAACAGGACCTTATGCACTGTTAGTGACTTTCCACTTCCAGTGTCTTCATCTTCGACATCACGCCTCTGCGCCTCAGCGACGTGAGATTTCCCTCTGTCCATTTTCCTATCTGGACATTCCACGGATTTGTGTCCGTCTTTCCCACATGTAAAACATGTGATAACTCCTCCACGACCTCTTCCTCTACCTCGGGTACGAGGAAAAGTGTTGGCATCAACATATCCCCCTTGCTGATCATCTTGCTGCCTCCTCGGCTCAGCATATTGCTGCCTCTGCTGTGAGGTTCCACCTCTTTCAGCTTTTCCCTGAGGCCTCTTCCAATCCTCCTTGGGCTTCTGTGTTCTTTCCTGGGCAACTTCCTTGCCCCTGGGTTCGCTTCTGCCTCACCCTCCCTGTCCCTGCTTGTGGCTCAGCTTCTCTTCGGCTTTTAGAGCCATCTGGTACACATACTCAACCGTTCAGATGGTGACCATGCTCAATTCATCCTGAATTTCATACCTGAGGCCATTTAGGTATCTTGCCATCTTTTCGTCATCACTCTCCCGATGACCAGCTCGAATGTTGAGCCTGTAGAATTCTTCGGTGTAATCCTTCACCGACATCAACTTCTGTCTTAGGTTCTGCATGCGCCTGAACAGAGTGATCTGGTAATCTCTCAGGATGAATTTTGCTTTCATCTTAGCGATCATCCTGTCCCAGCTCTTTATCTTCTGTTTTCCTTTAGAACGCTTGTCTGCCTGCAGCTCATCCTACCATAAGGCTGCATGTCCTTTCAATTTAGTGACAGCATGTCTCACCTTCTTGTCCTCTTCGATATCTTTGTAATCGAAGTAGGTGTTGAGTGCTCGGATCCAATCCAGCAACTCTTCTGCATCCAGGCTTCCCTCGTAAGCTGGAATGTCCATCCTCACCTTTGTGCTCATCCTGGTGATAGCCTTGATTAATCGCTCATTTGCTGCATCTTCTGCTGCAACTCCACCTTGCGGTACAACATCAGCTTCGCCTTCGGAGTCACTCAGATCTCCTGTATCTGCTATGCGCCTCTGCGCTGCTTCCATATCTTCCATTCTAGCACGAAGATTTTGTATTTCCCTCTCCATTTCTACATTCGCTCCATGACTGCTTCTTTCCCTGGACAATTCCCTCTCCTTCTCTGGATCAGGTGATTGCCTACCTCTTCTCGGCGGCATTTCATCTTCTCTTCCTCTCTGCTATAGAAAACAGAGAAATCTTGGCTCTGATACCACTTGACTGCAACCTACCCCTCAGCGAGCAGCCGCTCCCACCAGGACCTTCTGACACACGGCCCAAAGAGTCCATGCTCTCCACTCCTCTCGGGAGTTACCCACAAAAAACCTCCTTCGACGATCTCCCCTTCGCAAATCGGGAATTCGCGTTTTGGGAATTCGCAGTTCACGCGAACACAGTTCACAAGAAGCTCTAAACCCCGAACCCCAATGGGTCAACGGGTCAACACTTTCACACGTCGGGGTTATCCCTATCGGGATATCGTACCCCACGATATCAATGCTCTATATCTAAACACCCTGAGTGCCGAGGTGTCGATTCCCCGAGATCTCGCCACCTGTCTCCCACAAGTACCTGGGGTCCCACACTGCCAGGTCGTTTCTCCACTCGTGCGATTGGGAATCGCGGGATCGTGATTTCAACTGTCACGAATTCCTTGCATTGGGAAATCCCGAATGCCAAAACCCTGATTCTCCGGATTCGTGCCACCTGTCCTTGTCACGATCAACAGCCCCGATAAATTCGGGAAAACATGACTCGCGATTTTGCAAGGTATAAAATCTTACCTCGCCAAAATCTGAACGCCGAACCCCGATGAGCATTGGGTCTTACCTCCTACGCTAAAGGACTAAATCTCGCGCAGCTTCCCCATGATCCTACGATCAGCGGGATTTCACAAACCTCCCCGATGATTCAAGTCGTCGATTCTCTTCCTCTTGAAGAATATCTTCTGGGTGTATTCTCACTATGTTGAGAAAGAACTATCCCTCCTGAGCTTGATGTCTTGGACTCCTTCAGAGGCCTTCCGCACACATTTTTACGTGCTCGACTTCCAACATCTCTCAAAGTGTCGAAGTCGTCCAGACCCTGCGCGTCCACAGAGACAGCGGTCCCTACCTTCCTTTGCTCAGACTCCCTGCTGAGGCTTCGACCTTGACCTTCACTTCACCTGCACTTTCTGTCAACCCAATTCAACTTCTGGGTGAGCGAGAATGAGAGTTTAACTGTAGAGCCTCCTCAACGCACTCTATGCGGAGGAATTCAACTGCACTCTATGCAGGAATCTCCTGGCTCAAACAGAGAAACAATTGAAACTTATTTCCTCATTCTCTCAGGTTTCGACCCTGCCATGCAATAACATATGCAACATATAGAAGAAAGGCATAAAAAGAAGCAAGTATGCAACAACATAATATCAACAACACATAGAAAACAAACACAGCCATGGAATTGAATCAAAGTATTTCTTCTATTAATTCAATCTATACATGGGTGTTCTTCACAAGTTCTCTGCCTGCTCTTCTTCCTGCATGAATGAGAATGATCATACAATGATACAAAGGAGGGTGCCTATATTCTGTTTTCCCTCTCGAAAGTAAAACTGTCTAATCTATAGTTAATTCCTATCTAACAACATTAAAACTATTAAATGCCTTCCTATCTATAATATAATACAAGTGTGCTCGGCTTTGAATGCCTTCATCTAAATGACGGCGCAACAATCTTCAAAGTAATTCAAAAATGCATGTGCTGGCGCTGCCTAGCTGTATTCTCTTTATCCACACGCTGGCTCACTTGATGAAGTCGTAGATGTTCCTGCATCAGGATGACTCCCCCTGTCACTGTTATCTGTTCTGCTCTGCATCATCTTTTTCCCCATTCTGCTCTGCTTCTGCTCTTTCTGTTATTATTCTCTGCTTTTGTTCTGCATTTCACCTCACTCTACATATTTGCTAAATCTCATGCTACGCATCCTCTGATTTTCCCTTTGTTCCTAATAGATTAACTTTCCTTGAAAAAGTCTTTCCTCTCATTATCTCTATAGGATGTCATGTACATCAGAATGTTGTTGTCCTACTTGAACACTGTGCAATTGTAGCTTGTATTTTTAATGAGCCCTTGGATCTCCCCATTGAGTTTCATCGATCTCTATTATTGCAATTTTTCATTTTTCTTCCATGATGCATTCAATCCAGGGCTTTCATGTCCATTTTTAATCACAAGAGAAAACTGCTACACCAACTCTCACACCTGCTTTTCTTTCTCACAAATGAAGGACCTATCTCAGGTTTCTTAGGAGCACTGATTTCTACCTTGTTGAATCCAATATTGGATTTGTCATTTGGTGATCTCTGGCTATCCAAGACCTTGTCCAGAGTCATGAATCTACTCAAGCACTTGATTTTCGTGTCTTCCTTCTCAACCTTCAAGACTTCTGCTTCCTGTTTATGACATGGTTCTTCTCCTACTTATTTCGTGGGATAACTGTTAGCTGAGCATTCTTTTATTGTATCTGAATCTTCTTGTTTACTTGCAGAGGAGGATTCAACATCAACATTATTGTTTGTCCTTATACTGTTATTCACCAATTGTCCTGAGTTTGTATTTACCTTGCATTCTTTGGATGTGAGCAAATCTTCACTTCCTCTGTCACACTTTTGACTTGAATTGAGCGAATTATGTTTCAGACCATCCACACGCAGAACATACTGAACATCTTCTTTGTCATTACTCAAACTCATCATCCCTCTATCCTTGATTTTGCCTGGTTCATCGTTTTCAAGGATCACATTTCCTTTTTTGCTTTTACTTATGGACAATACCTTATCCTTGTCTCCAGTCACATGCTTGGAACATCTACTGTCTATATTTCCAGAGGCCTTTTGTTTTTGAGTTGAAAGTGCTTGACCACATTTTTCACTATCTTTCCTCTTCCATGTGCTGGTATTTCTATATAAGAACTTTATTCTTGGATCTGCTTTGTAATTCTTGAGATGGCAGTTTACAGCTTTGTGGCCAAAGTTGTGATAGTTATAGCATTCAATCTCATTGTTCAATAAGTCAAAGTTATTGTTGCAGTGTTGTCTACTCATTGACTGTTTATTAATCCTTGACCTCCTCAGTGGCATGTCTCTAGACTTAGTTTGACAATTTGCAATCTGTGATGGTTTGTTACTTTGTTGTATCATTCTTTGTTGTGACAGATATTTAATTCTTGGAAACTTTAAATGTTCATGTCTAAGTCTTAAGAAACACTTTACAGCTTTGTGACCAAAGTTAGAACAGTAGAAACAGTATCCATAGAAGAAGTCTCTGTACCTGGAAAATGGTTGTCTTCTTTGAGAAAATCGATTTCTTTCATGTTGATGACGTCTATGAGCAGGGAGTGCATTATTTATTTGTTCTACAGATTCAGTCCTGACACCTTTTCCTTTACTTGTCCTGGGCAGCTGGTTGTCTTCCTTTGTTTCTGTAGGCTTGTTATTGTCATTGGTTGTACTTTTGACATGGACACTAGCTTTGACAAACTTGATGGGTTCTTTGTTTCTTGGCTGGCCACTACTTGATCCCTCTTCATAACCCAAACAAGTTTTTAGCTTTGGATTCCTTTGTTGATTCAGAATGGTGGCTAATCCTTCTGAGGCTTTGATACTGGATAGATTCTGATGATACAATGCTTGAAACTTCTCCATCTCTTTCCTGGTTTTTACTACTTCTTCTTCCAGGGCTTCAGATCTTGCCCTCTTTTCTGATAGCTGATGTTTCAGAATATCCTTGATTTTCCTTGCCTCTTCTAATTCCACTTTTAGCAAGGAAAAGTATTCATCAGGCTATTTACTGTCTTTCTCAAACTGTATCAGCAATTGTTTTTGCTTTCTGGTCTTAATTCTTAGTCTATCAATATCTTCCAGTGCACTGATCAGTTCTCCTTCCATATCAACCACAACTTCTTCATCATTCTCATCACTAACCTTGCTTTCATTATCACCATCCTCTTTGGCCATAAGCAAGAAGTCATTTACTTTATCTTCACATGAGGAATCACT
>ML811964.1:95515-112111 GCA_009831015.1 Picea engelmannii
AACTTGCTGAGAGCACCAACTCTCTGTTTTCTCTAGCACCCACTAGAAGGAAGCACCAACTCCCTGGTTTCTCTAGCACCAACTAGAAGGAAGCACCAACTCCCTGGTTTCTCTAGCACCAACTAGAAGGAAGAACCAACTCCTTGAGTGTTTCCAGCACCAACTGGATGGAAGAAACAACTTCCAATCATACAGGCACCAACCTGTATAACAGAGAACAAGAGTTCTCCCTTGCACCACCCTGCCACCCTGGTTTCTCTGGCTACAACCAGATGGAAGCTACAACTCCCTGTGTTCAAGCACCCACTTGAACCTCTGAGGACAACAATCCTCTCGAGCATCTCCCAACCACCTTGAAATATAAATCTTTGCTTCTAAAACTTATTACAGTGATATAATGTTCAACAATGGCTTACCCGACTTATCATTGTTTTGCTGCATCTCGTTGCTCTGTTTGCCTCATTGCCTTCCTACACACATGACTTGCGCTATCTGTTCTTCTGCTTTTTATGCTCTGTGCTCCATGTCCATTCATTGAACATATCCTTTTCTGTGCAATTCAGCTGCTGCACACTCCTCCTTCTTCATACAAGAATCACCTTTAACAACAACAACCACAACAAACTTTAACAGCAACAACAACACTCATCTCTTCTCTGTACCATGTATTTATAGATTCTGTGCACCTTCTGCATGCAATGTTTGCAATGCCTTTGCATGCTGACTCCGTGCCATTATCCTCCACCTCTCGAGTGCTATGTCTGATCATCATCGTGACTCTTCAGCTTCTCTAGTGGTTTACCCTACGTATCCAACATCACTGTACGTTATACTGAGATTCCTCATACTCTCTGGCAGTTTGAGACTCTTCGTCTTCTCTGTGACAGTTGAGCTCACCTTCTCTATTTTAGTTACAGGCTTCCACACTCATACATTTGTCAATCCCTTCTAAGAATAGTCTTCCTTCACTGGACGAATCTTGGAGACTCTTCATTTCCTCTGTAAATCACACAGCGGTCTCTTCGACTTCTCTAGCAGACGTCATCAATGGTTTCTGGCAGTCCCACTGTGTCATGCAATAGTAGCCCTTCGATCTTGTTCAAATTCACCTGCACCGTTGGATTAAATCTGAAGGGTATTGTCATTATTTACCCGTTTCGCACTTTCGCTGTGAACTTATGATCTTCATTGAACCTAATCGACGGTTCATGATCTTGATGAATCAACGGTCCTGATCTCATCGTGATCTCGCATTTCGTTGTTCCTTCGATGGATATTCTCGTCACTCCCAATCGCGATAGGCAAGGCTCCGAGATGGATCTCAGATCAACGGTCCACGTTCTAGGTGATCTGACGGTCCAGATCTTCTCGCGATCTCGCATCTCACGATTCCTGTGATGGAGGTTCTCGTCACTCCAAGTCGCGATAGGCGAGGCTCCGAGATGGAGCTTTATGGTGCTCTGATATTTCGCCACGCGTCCTCTTGATCCAATGGTCCTTGATTAAATCACGATCTCACATCTTCGTTGTTCCTTTGACTTTCCAGTCAGTGAGATGACGATCTTTCATCACGTGTGATCTCGCGCGCAGATCCAACAGTCCTCCTGTGATCCGGATCCGAAGGATGTCCTTCTCTCACTACCTCGCGACCTCGTGACTTGGAGTACCCAATGTTTGAACTCTCAACCTGCGAACTCCTAAGTTCACGAGATCTCTCGATCTGTCGCCACCTGTCCCCCCACATGGACGACTATAAATCTCTCTCCACTTCGTCGCCTCGCGACTTTGAACACCCAATCCTTGGGCCTTTATCCTTCGAACCCCCGAGTTCGCGAGATCTCTTCGATCTTTGCCATGCATCCTTCCCAGATGGATGGTCCTGATATTCTCGCCACTTCGCTGCTTCGCGACCTCATGCCTCGCGACTTTTAACACCAAATCCTCGGCTCTTCCACTCACGAGTTTCTGAGTTCGCTCAGATCTAACGCTTGAGATCTATCCTTCTCTTCAGCGCACGCTCTTCTTGTTTTTTATTCAGATCTGACGGCCCTTATGCTGTCAGGAGTTTTGGATGGGATCCAACGATCAACGACGCTTCTCCTCCAAGCTTACACATCCTTCTTACTTGGAAGAATTTCGACTCTGCGCTAATTCCTCCTGAGCCTTCGTTGTTCCTGTTTGTCCATCGATGCACACTCTGATCCTGCATTCTTCACTGTTGTACTTGTCATCGTTTCCTTCGATCATTCGATCTTCCTAAACTTATCTTCTATTTTCCTGTTGATCATCGGTGTTGTACTCAAGCCATCATTATTGTTGTACTTGCCATCAATGACAAGCTTACGCTTCCTGTAAAACATGCCAACAGTCCTTTGTACATTCTTCCTGTACCCATGCCATCTTCATTGCTGTACTTGCCATCAATGACAAGCATATGCTACCTGTTAAACATTTCCAACACTTCTTCCTTTTCTTCTAATTTGGTATTATTTCTCTCTTCTTGTTCCTTGATCATTTCCTTTAGTTTCAAGATATGCCTTAGAATCCTCCTAATAAACTTCTTAGTGTTATCCAAAAGATAGTTATAGTCTATATAATAATGATCACTTCTATATCTATATAAATCCTCTTCAACTTCTTTTTGAAGTTTTAATAGATTTTCTTCTATTCTTTTAATAGTTTGATGGGGTAGTTACCATCAAACTTTACACAAACTATTTCTACATATTCTTCTTCACTTGTAGAGAAAAATTCATCATCATCATTGCAATCAAGGGTTTTTGAGGGTTCTTTACCTTCATTTGAAATATCTTCATGATCTTCCCCTTTTTCAACATCAGCACATAGTTCTTTGCATTCATTTGAAATGTCTTCAAGATCTTCCTTTGTCCTATCATCACTTGATACTATTCTAAGACTTTTGCGACCATTGTTTTGATTAGAAAGTTCTTTTGGATTCATTGCATAAGTTTTTGATATTCGACGTTTCGGACCAAACCAGTGTGGTCCATCATCAGGAAAAATATAGTATTCGACGTTTCAGACCAAACCAGTGTGGTCCATCATAATATATTTTTCCTGATGATGGACCACACTGGTTTGGTCCGAAACGTCGAATATCAAAAACTTATGCGATGAATCCAAAAGAACTTTCTGATCACTTGATTCTTTATCTTCACTTGAAATGTTTTCAAAATCACATTTAGAAATAATGCATTCACGAGTTTTTGGAGATTCTTTACCTTTAGTGATATTGATGGAGTGATCTTCAATATCTTCTTTCTCCTTCTTGCTTTGATATGTCTCCTCTATCTTTAGCCATAGATCATTGGTGGAAGTGCATTGTCCAATGCTTTCTTTGATAGGGCTTGAGAGTCCACTAAGAATGGTCTTGAGAGCCAATGCATCATTCTTCTTACCTTCTCTTTGAGCTGCAAACTTTGACTTGTTCTTCAAAGGAACTGATCCACCAATGGTTTCCTTCCAAATTGCTACTCCCATTGTCTTCAAATGTATTCTCATCTTTATTCTCCAAGTAGAATAGTTTTCCTCATCAAGGATTGGAACTTTACCATCCATTTGTGTGTCTATGGATCTCCTTCAAGCTTGTTAAGAATTGTAGCGAAGGCCTTCTCTGATACCAATTGTTGGACACACCTACCACACTTAGAGGGAGGGGTGAATGAATGTGGGGCTCTTTTTCCCAAAATCTTCCCTCTTTACAAAAACTCCTTAGTTAGCATTCAACATTTATTCATTACCCATTGTTGTCATTTATAACCAGTTAGATGAGAACATATATCAACAATATATCATCAACATGTCATCACTACAAGGAACACAAAGAACACAAGATGCATGTACAATTTTTCTTTTTATTATGGACAACAATCCAGGGGTTTATCAACAACAATTGAATAGAGTACAACTCTACAAGAGCACTAGCTCTATCATGCAAGACTCATCTTACACCCTCAATACCAACTGAGATGAGGCAACAATCCTCAATAGATATCAATCTGTCAACAGGTACACGACTTGTCAGTAGTGCAGCCAACGTGTGCACACGCCTTGGCTCACTACATCCCGCGTATGCACGTGGTCAGTGTATACAACAACCTGCGTATACCTTCTGAGCTGTTAGGGATTGTCCTTCAAGATCAACTCATATTCTCTGTAATCAATATATCATTCTCTTCTGTCTCTGATTGTCCAATTTGACCACCAACCAGTCACAACACATCCAAGATCTCCAATAGCTTGCTCATGCTCCACAACAAATCAATATGAATGCTATCTCAATCATGTATAAACAAATAGTATACAATAGAAATCATGTCACCAATTAATCACAAGAGTACTGATCACTCCATCAACCAAATCATCCAAACTGAACCATATCATAGAATCCATACCAAGAATTCCCTAAGCATTCACAACACATCAAACAATAGTATCCATCAAGACAATAATGTAACCATACCACTGTATGAGTGATAGATATGAGCCCATTAAATGCATATTTGGAACCCCCCTCATCATCCAAGAGCGTAGCACCATCTCAAACACAAATATCCATGATTTTATCCACTATACACTCCTTGTACACAGTCATCCTGTGTATACCTTCAATGCATATGCACCCTATGCACAAACATCTCATGTATACTTCAAAAACTAGGGTTTCTGAAGCTCTGAGAATTTTTCCATCAAGATATACGACATTGCCGAAAATTTGATGCGTCCATGAGATCCACCTCTCGCTCTCTTCCTTAGAATATATCTTCAATCATGATAAAGAGATCCACACCAATAAGATGCTCTCACAAGAAGCTCTCCATCAATACTCCAAAATATATTCACAAGATTCTCTCCATTGATCCACAAAAGGATGATATACAAGAGACCATAGCTATCCTATTTATACTTTCATCCTCTAGGTCACTGTTATAACCCTAAATTGCACTAGACATGCTTACTTGGCATCAAGCCATCTCAGATTCCTTCTTTTCCAAAACACTACTGAACAACTCTTCTTAAAAACCTCTTTTATAAGGGCCCACGTGCCCTACTCCATTATTGCACGCGTGTACACACTAGATGACCTAAAATAGCCTACGTGTACCTACAAAAGAATGAAAAAAGGAAGGTTGCCGACAGAACACACAACTTTGGGTGAGTTAACTGAAACTCTTGGCCATGCATGGCAGAGGGTTCGACCAGATACCTAGCTCCTTCTAGCCTATAAAAGAAGGGGTAGGGATCCCATTTGGAAGAGGAGAAAGATAGTAAAGAAAATCTACTCAATTTCACATTCCCATTGTCCCAACCCTTTAGTCATCAGTGTGCAAGGAGCAATACAGAGAAAAGAAGTTGGAGGAAATTTGAAGAGGAGCCCAGGATCAGGTTCATGAAGCGGTGGCCGGTCTCGACATTGTAAGTTGATTCATTCAAAGTAATAAAGAAATGCTTTTCCCGTCCCACTTTATGAGTTCTTCATAGTTTGTTAAATACATGTTTGAATGTCTAACCCATTAGTCTGTAGGTAAAATGCATGTGTAGTTTGTTGCTTGTTTTCTATGCAGGTCAGCCTTGGGAGGAGAACTGCTAACAAGAGATCAAGTGTGAAGAGGGATCGACATCAAACGCCTGGAACAAGGTATGTTGGTCTAACCATGTATTTGCTGAAAATAAATGGGGTTTAAGTCTGGGGACGAAGGTAGAAAGTAGATTTCTTTTGGTCATATCTACATGCATAATATAACCCTATTTTCTAGTCCGTAAGGGGATTTCCCACTCACAACAGAACTGGCAGCCATACTGGGGAAGTCTCTAGGGTTCCTGGGAATTTTATTTGTTGGGTATTTAAAAAAAAAAAAAAAGTAGGTTTCCTTTCCTGTTTTTTGAAGTTTCTGCAAAGTATGAGAAAACAGAGATTCTGGTCTTCCATACCAGTTATCTATGTTCCTACAAGATACCAGATATAATAAATATGCAAAAAATAAATGAAATGCTAGAAATGGAAGAATAACAGTAATACAACCAACATAATATCCACAATAACACATAAATAATATAAGAGCAACAACTGAAATAACACTTTGATTCAGAAAGCAATGTTCACAGGCCTCTTCGAGGGGGAAACCTCCAGTCGAGCAACGCTCTATTACAATAATCTCTAAGCTAGGGTTTTCATACCCTCGATCCTTATTTATACTAAATATGTCTATTAAGAGAAGCATCTAGAGGAAGAGCCTTCTAGCGAAGATCAAGTTTAGTAAAGAATTGGGCTCCACTCAATTCATCTAGGAGGTCATCAATGACAGAAATGGGAAATTTATATTTAATGGTCAGTTTGTTGAGGGCACGAAAGTCAGGACACATTCTCCAAGAACCTTCTTTCTTCAGGACCATGACTACCGGGGAAGAGTAAGGGCTCGTACTAGGATGGATAACGCCTGCAGTAAGGAGTTCCTGGACCATTTTCTCAATTTCATTTTTTTGTGAAAAGGGGTGGTGATACGGACGGATATTGGGAGGAAGGCTTCCTGGTACCTGGGGAATGGAATGATCATGAACACCGTGGGAAGGAGGGAGTCCTTGGGGAGTGGAAAATACCATTTGATGTTTAGAAAGGAGAGCTTGGAGGTCTTGTAGCACCGGGGGTGTCTCTGTTGCTTGTATGGCATGGAGCTGGGCAATGACACCCGAGTGGCCATTTTTGAGCAGCTTTTCCATATGATGGGAACTAATGACCTCAGGTGAAACAACAGTGATTCCTTGGAATTTATATTAGTGGCCTTCCTGGTCGAATTGCATGGTTAAGTCCTTAAAATCCATGAGAATGGGACCTAAGGTCCTTAGCCAGTCTGCACCCAACACAATGTCACAACCACCCATGTCGATAGAAAACATATGGGATTTGAGGTGGTAGTCACTGATTTGGAGACACACATTTTCATAGCGCCGTCCACATTTCATGGAACCACCATTGGCAATCATAATTTGGAAATTGTTGATGGCATGGATGTAGCAATGGGTTTCTTGGGCAATGCGGCGATGAATACAATTATGGGTACTGCCACTATCAACCATAATGATGACCTTTAGATGCTTGATGTAACCAATTAACTTGAGGGTTTGGGGGGTGGAGAAGCTCGTGAGAGCATTGAGGGAAATGATCGGTTCGACTTCGGGAGGGTCGGAGGGAGGGGTTATGTCAGTGATTTCAGGTGACTCAGGAACAATGGGAGTTTCAACATCCTTTTTCTAAATATCCTCAGAGATAGCCGTAAAAATATTTTGTTCCTTACATTTTTGGCCCGGGAAATATTTGTCATCACAATTATAACAAAGGCCTTTGAGTTGGCGTTCAACGATTTCATTCCTGGTCAATTTTTGGATCTTTAATGGGGTGGAGGGAGTAGTGGGATTTATGGGTTTAGGGCAAGGGATAAAGGAAGGTTTACGGGTTTGAGAGGATACAACTTGTTGTGCTTATTTATCTTTTCTAGTAGCCTCCACCCAACTTGAGGGTCAAGCCATGAGGACATGGGCCCGAATCTCCTCCTTAAGGCCACTAATAAAAAACTCTAGAAATAAAGCATCAGTCATGCCTTCTGTTCAAAAAGACAGGTGCTCAAATGCAGTTATGAAGTCTTCGATTGTTCCTGATTGTTTCAATTTTTGCAAACGGCCCAAATGGTTGGTGTCAGTGTCAAATCGTTCTATAAGCTCTGTCACAAATTGGGTCCAGGCAATATACCCTTGATGAAAAGTTTTTCTCCATTGCCACCATTGCTAGTGTTCTTGATCTAGATGGAGAACACCATACCTGAGTTTGGCCAAGTCATCTGTAATTCTGTATAAAGAGAAATAATGTTCCATTTGGGTGACCCAACCAATGGGGTCCAAGCCATCAAATTTTGTTACATCCACTCGCAGAAGGCATATGTCACGTTGAAAGTGATGGGGCTGAAAGGTATGGGAATGGGATGAAGGTTCACCTTCAGTATTTGAATGTGCGTCAAGAAAAGGGTCATCGGTAGGGATCTTTAGTTTGGTGCAGAGTGATGCAAAGACATATTCAAGCTCAATGGTTAGTTCTTGTTTGACTTCCTCCATTGAGGACTGCACGGCTGCATTTATGGTGGTATTGATGGATGTATCTTGGGAAGCAATAGTAGCACTGAGTTGTTTCACTTCTTTTTGGGTCTCGAGGAAATTAGATTGCAAGGTGTTGAAGCGAGACTCCAGTTCTTGGCTACGGGTATGGGCCATGAGGATGGGTGAACTGAAAAGGGGCAGGCGAGGTCAATTTTTTTTTTCCAAAAAATGATGGATGACTGTGATAAGGGCGAAGAGATGAATCCAATGGGATAGGTCTCAAATAATGGTGAAAATTTTTCCAGATTTTTTTTTTTTTTTTTACCTGCGGAGTTATACTCCGGTCTGAAGAAAAATGCAGTGATGAAATCCCCAAATTCTTAACCAGAAATAAATGTGTATTTACTTGGCAACCCAAACACAGTTGCACGGCAATAGATCTGGTCGGTTTTAAATGTGTTTATTTTTCTATCCCCCAAGGGTTAGGTAATCAAGGGTTCTATAGACAAGGGTTTTCCCTATGCTATAGCTTTCTGATATACGTGCGGGGTCCAATAGTAGTACTCGACCCAATATCTCAGGGCACTAACTAAGGAGGATAGACCATACCCTTAGTCGTACTACCTGACTACCCAGGTACTAGAGAGTATCTTCCCGAGTGCTGTTCTCAGTGACACTATAGCAGTCCGGTGGTCGATGGGTTTATCTAAAGAGGGCTTCAGGAAATCTAGGGTGATCCGTATACAGGTGTTGTCTAATGCACTACCACTCGAAGGGGTACCAACAAGGTTACAAGGGTGGTCAACAGATGTGCGCTTAAGAACCACTTGTATTTTCTGTGTGTATGAATTCCTCAACCGTGGGTTTATGCGTTTAACGATAGATATCTGTGGCTTAAAGACACCGGAATACGTCTCTACCCTGAAAAACAATTCCCACAATTTCTTCCAAGGAAAGTGCTTTGATACCACTTGCAAGATACTAGATATAATAAATATGCAGAACATAAATGAAATGCTAGAAATGGAAGAATAACAGTAATATAACCAGCATAATCTCCACAATAACACAGAAATAATATAAGAGAAACAACTGAAATAACACTTTGATTCAAAAAGCAATGTTCACAGGCCTCTTCAAGGGGGAAACCTCCAGTCGAGCAACGCTCTGTTACAATAATCTCAAAGCTAGGGTTTTCATACCCTCGACCCTTATTTATACTAAATATGTCTATTAAGAGAAGCATATATAGGAAGATCCTTCTAGAAGCAGAAGCTTCTATTAGGTCTTCTTACATCCGCCTTATTCTATTTTATTGAAAGGCCTTATTAATATTGACTTTTATTACATCCGAATACATTGATCTACCTATGTGCGGGTTAGGACCTTAATAGTTCCTTTGCTGGACTGTAATTTATTTATTTTTTTCGAGACCCACAGAGGTACACGTGGCCTGTATAAGGTCCGCACGCATGTACCCGTGCCTGACATTCTTACAGCTCACGTGTAAACGCTAGTTGAAGAAGTAACAGTAGCGTGTAAGGTTCCAGAATTTTTTTGAGGTAGTCATCCTCTTCCCTGCCATAACTTGTCATTCTCATGATTTTCTGGAACTCTTTCTAGTCTTGGTTGTTTGCAATTTTTAGCTTAGGTTTCACCTCAGATAGGTTTATTTTACAAATTTTTCCTTGCATTGTTTTCTTTTTTTGTTAAAGAAAGTATATGAGCCTTCAAGAGATCCTAGTTATCAGTATTAGTGGTCTTTGCCTGGTTTGGATTTCCTTCTTTTATTTGTTTCATAGTTTTAGAGATACACGCGACCTGTATAAGGCCATCACATGTGTACATTCCCTCTAACTCTACACAGCTCGCGTGCACACGCTTGTTGTTGAGCTATCAGTAGCGTTCCTGTGAAGGATAGTTTTTGTTGAAGGAGAGGCAGTCATCCTTTCCCTTGACAAGAGTTACACTTCTCAGGATCTTGAATCTCTGTCATAGCAACCAATAGCTTAGATTTGATCTCAGCCATAGTTTTCTTTTTCATTTAGAAGTTTTTCATGAAAATTTTCTTTTGTAAGGTTTTTAGACAAGTGTGAGAATCATTTGTTAAGTTGCTAGTTTGTGATTTTTTAAAGTGATTCTTTGCAATCTGCATTTAGGCCAGAAATTTTTTCTTGGTTTTTGACTTGTATAATATTTTTCCTTTTTTGCTTGCTGAGCATTTAAATAAAAAACAAAAATCCTTTATTTCCTTGTTTAGTTGAACAATGTTGTTTTGCATTAAATAACCAGGGAGAAGTATTTTCTTTCATAAGTTCTTTGCAGTTTACTTAGATCATAAGTAGCTCGTAGTCGAGTGAAATTATGTTTTGAGTTTGTTGTTAAAGGATCTTAGAATTTTTTTTTAAATTTGAAAAGTTGTTTAAAATTTGAATTAAGTGAAGGTTTTTGTTTCCATCTTTCTTTTCAGTTTTACTTTCGTCTTGCACACATCATTAGTTTCACTTTCATACCTTTTGACATAAGACAATCCATAAAATTAACACTAAATCTAAAAATCATTAGACTTTTATGTTTGTAGGGTCAACCAACTAGTTCAGGATTAGCGCCTTGAATTTAGGGTTCGAAACCAGAGATTCTGGGTTCGTTCCCCAATATGGTCTCCAATTATGTTGTGAGTGGGAAATCCCCTTATGGACTAGAAAATGGGGTTATATTATGCATGCAGATATGACCAAAAGAAATCTACTTTCTACCTTCATCCCCAGACTTAAACCCCATTTACTTTAAGCAAATACATGATTAGACCAACATACCTTGTTCAAGGCGTTCGATGTCGATCCCTCTTCACGCTTGATCACTTGTTAGCAGTTCTCCTCCCAAGGCTGACCTGCATACAAAACAAGCAACAAACTACACATGCATTTTACCTATAGACTAATGGGTTAGAGATTCAAACATGTATTTAACAAACTATGAAGAACTCATAAAGTGGGACGGGAAAATCATGTCTTTATTACTTTAAATGAATCAACTTACAATGTCGAGACTGGCCACCGCTCTGCGAACCTGATCCTGGGCTCCTCTTCAAATATCCTCCAACTTCTTTGCTCTGTATTTCTCCTTGCAGACTGATGGCTAAAGCGTTGGGACAATGGGAATGTGAAATTGAGTAGAGTTTCTTTACTATCTTTATCCTCTTCCAAATGGGATACCTACCCCTTCTTTTATAGGCTAGAAGGAGCTAGGTATTTGGTCAAAACCATGGCAATGCATGGTCGGGAGTTTCAGTTAACTCACCCAAAGCTATGTGTTCCGTTGGCAACTTTTCTTTTTTCGTGCTTTTGTACGTACACGCGGGCTGTTTTAGGTCAGCTAGCGTTTACACGTGTGAAATAATGGAGTAGGGAGCATGGGCCCTTATAAAAGAGGTTTTTAAGAAGAGTTGTTCAATAATGTTTTGGAAAAGAAGGAAACTGAGATGGCTTGATGCCAGGTAAGCATGTATGGTGCAATTTAGGGTTATAACAGATGCCCCCTAATGTGTGAGGTCATAAGAGCATTTGATGGATGAAATACATTACCAAACTTTACTGATGTGCCGAACAGTTGATCCCAAGGATCAGGAACTGGGAGGCGCCATCTGCAAAATAACAAATGTCTCACCGAGGCGGGCATACCCATGCTCGGGATAAAATAGAATCATGGCTACCAATCAAATACACTGTAGATCCATGTTATATAACTATATAAAGAGTAGCTGCGAACAATACACAGCGGAGCTATATCTCGAAATCAAAAAGATATACATATAGAGTATCTATCTTCTAGAAGATGATACGGCCCGATGGCTGGAGATGAGGTCTTCATAGCTCGAGCAACAACTTCAAAATCTTCAAAAATCAAGTAGGAGTGTAATATGAGTGTACGACTACACTATCCAGAGGTCTTCGATGGCTCATCGGTCATGGACTTGATGATCAGACTGAAGGCTTCATTGATTTCGAATAAGGACTTGATTGGACATTCAGGATGGCCGGGCATGAGGGAAAGAGACAAATTGCAGAGGGGCCAACTCAGGCTTGGTGGCTGACTCATGCAGATATGACCAAAAGAAATTTACTTTCTACCTTCGTCCCTAGACTTAAACCCCATTTCTTTTCAGCAAATACATGATTAGACAAACATACCTTGTTCCAGGCATTCGATGTCAATCCCTCTTCACACTTGATCACTTGTTAGCAGTTCTGCTGTGAGTGGGAAATCCCCTTATGGACTAGCAAATAGGGTTATATTATGCATGTATATATGACAAAAAAAAAACTCACAACAGAATTGGCGACTGTTATAGCACAGTTTGTAGTTTAGGTTAAAGGCTAAAGGATAGAGGCCAAACTGGCATAACAGGAACCTTCCTCACCCAATTTTACCTCAATGGGGATATTCTTTCTATTTAGGGAGGTTAACCCAGGGGAGACGTCCCCAGTAAACTGGGGTTTTGAAGAGGCTAAGGTATAAAGTCAAGGTCAAAGTTTCCTCCTCAAAGGTTACCACCAAGATCAGAAAGCCCGGCTAATCAGCCAATAAAGAAGTGTATGCCCAAAGAGAACACCTTCCCGGAACAAGACAATAATAAAGAATATATGCAGGCTATAATTTAGTGGGTTAGTACTTCATATGACTATCTAATATCAATAAATAAGCAATGTAAAACAATATATATCAATAAGGTCAATGTTTTGTCAATTAGCTATGGAAAAGCATCAATTCATTAATAACTATTGAGATGATGAAGACAACAATGTATCTAACCAATACTTAACTCAACAAATGATTTTAAATCATCATCTAATTGCTCATCATCAAAATTTTTTGCGTCAAGATGGATTAGTCTAGTGTGACGTCAACCTAGTTAGGGTTAGCTAGTTAGTTAGGGTTTCAAAATTTAAAGTTTTGAGAGTAGTGTTGTGCACTTTCACTTCAACGTTGTGTGTTTAAGATCAGTTCCTAAGGGTATATGGAGTCAAATAAGGAGAGGGCACAAGGTTTTGAAAGGATAAAGACTAAAGACAAGAGGGAATGGTTCTAGATTACTGCAATGGCAGGGCCCTAGAATCAAAACCCTAGGGGAAAGAGGCTCACTCTGGTGTTGCTTAAGAAAGGCCTCGTGCTCTTTCCTCCTTATTTAGGTCAACTTGGCAAAACAACTAGAATAAATGATAAATCAAACTAGAGGATGAGGTGAGAGAAAGTGTTGCAATGGCAAGGCTTTCAAACCCTAGAAGATGGCGTCCCTAGGTGTACATAACCTAGGACTAGGACATCACCCCCTTTTAAACCTTTAAAAATCAAAGCTAGCTTAAGGGAAGAAGAAAGAGGAGTGTAGCAAAGGCTAGGCTCAATCTCTCTTCTTCAATGGATGAAAAATTTCTCTCTAAGGGGACATGAAACGAGGACCTACTTGTGTGCTTGTTACCTAGGGTTTTAAAATCAACAATTTTATAAGTAAATGCAAGAATGTAAACCTACAACCATTCAATTAAGAAGTTTTGCAAGAAAAACACTTACATATCATGAAGAAAAGCATGTGCAAACCCTAGTTGTAAACCTTCCTTGAAAAGAAATGCCAAAAGATGCCAAAAAAAATCCTTCCATCAACAAGTTTGCCTCACTTAGAAGACAAATTTACCCTAGTAGGGCGCAAAAATCAGACCTTACAAGTGTGAGTTGTTGTGTTATGTTCAAATGAGGGAAAAACATCCTCAATATATAGTGTATCATGACCTCCAATTAATTTTAGGTCATTAAAAATAACCGACAATGATACAAACCAAAAATCATACTGTTTTACAATAAACTGTTACTTTAAAACCCTAAATGAGCAATAAATGAGACGTCAAGCCCCTCTAAGGGAGACGTTGGACCTTTTTAGGGAAAAATGCGACACAATATGACAAACGTTGGCCCTCTTTGGGCCTCCAAACTCTTCCACACATGCCAAACTTCCCTGTCAAACTGCCATGCACTCGAGTTGACGTCAAGGGCTCCTAGATGATGTCCTGGGCCATCAAAGGGACACGTTCAACCTGTACTAGGTCAACCCTACTGGGTTGGGCTCAGCCAAAGAGTCATGGATGAAAACTTCCTCCTTCTTCTCATGTGCAGAGGCTCGACCAATCACTATCCTGTCTCTTCCCTTGATGGGGTCCCAGCAACCGTAGAGCGCATGAGAACCTCAGCATATCTGGCATAACCTGTAGATCTGCTCAAATAAAAAAGGGCATCAATAACAAAGGTGGGGTGGTATTACCACCCCGCAACATATATACATGTGTATAACTGAAAAAATAATGAACAATTTAAAGCAAACTACTTACCTACACTTACCTCTGGTTGGATGTTTGGTGTAGTCAAATAACCAATGAAGCCAATCCAACAATGTCCCACAATAACTGCCTTTGTGCTTCATCATAAACCAAAACAGTGACAAATTGAGCTCAAAAATGACATGGGTTAGAACATGTATCAGATCATCGGGAATCTCAAAGTCTAACTCATGGAGGCGGGTGGGAGGGATAAAATCCTGCCAAGTCCATCTCTGAGGAAATTACTCAATCCACTTCAAGAAAGGGTCATGAAAAACGTAAGGTTCAGAAAAATGACTCAAAGGGCCTGCAAACTGGCTACCTAGGACATCCTCATGCTCTGAAGTCAAGGAAGGGATCGACAAAGATCTAGCAGACGACTGGAAAAATATCAAGGGAAAGTTGAAAAACTGGGATAACTGACTCAAACCTGCAGTACCCAACCAACCTTTGGAGTCTATGGTTTTCCTAGGAGGAAACTCAACATAAAAAAGGTGCTTCCCAACTACACCTTTAATAGAAAATCACGGTGAAGTAACAACAGGTGGCTGGGGTGAAACGTCATGAGAATCCTTCTTTAGGCAAATAATGTTTTTACTCCTATCAGAATCTGAGCATAGTGGCGGTTGATAGTCATCTTCATAGGGTAAACCTATGTGGTCAGAGGAGTACTCATCAAAGGCCTCAAGGTAAGACTGAAAATTATCAGGAAAATACTGTACTTGGTCAACCTCGGGTGTTTGTGGAGAGTCAGTAAAAATCTCATCTCCCTATTGCCACTGGTCAAGAGCTTCCTGTGATAATTGCAAAGGAAACACTCAGAGATGACTCTTTATGTCATAGATGGGATCCATATCATAACTAACCACATCCCACCTACATCTCCCAACATGTATGAACTCATCAAAATCAGCTATGTCAGTATCGGTATCATAACATGGAGGAGTCAAAACATCCAATACTTCTGTACTCTCTGTGTCATAAGGTAAAGAGCCATTAAAAACTTGGAAGGGGGAATAATTTACCTTGCTTAATCCTTCCCATGCAAGATCTTCAAGTAGTTGGATAGCTTCATCAAGTGGAAGATCTGCCTCTACATCTTCAGTCTTGAGACATAGGGGACCTAGCTTGTCCAAGGGTTCCATTTCTTCTTCACTCTCTGAGTCATAGAACAAGGTATCATCAAAAAAATAGAAAGGAAAATGACTTACCTCATTCTCTTCATCTTGTGGAGGAGGGACAATATCTTGGAGAGCTTCATTAGACTGAGGAGCGGTCACTAGTGCTTCATCCTCACAATTCACATCTCTAGTTATATCTCTGTTGCATTCTATTGGATTATGGGAGAGCTCCTCTTCAAGGGGTTGGTAATGGTCTTCATAAACATCGTCTCTTATATCAGAGGTGTCAGGCTGCTAAATTAAAGATTTTAAGTGTCCTGAATCACTAAATTGTCAAACCAGGGTTGGTAAACTTCGAGCTGATACATAGTATGTGCAGGCAAGCATCTAGTCTTTATTTGAATGCTATCCTAAGAATAAAACACACACCTATTCTAAGAACTCGAATTTTAATGACTAACTTAAAACTGAGCATTTCCTATCTAAATCATCAACAGAAAACAGTCTTGTGCACTGATGCTAATATTGCTATTTCTATTCAAAAGCGCAGTTCGACAAAATCATTCTACCTCTAAGTTCAACCATCTACTATCAGCATTTTCGTTTAAGTCATAACACACAGGGTACTGTCGAAACTGCATTCATTCTGAGCATTCAAAACAAATCTAATGCTATCTACAGGAAAACAGAGTATTATGCCACTAACTGGTACCAGGAGCTCCATCTATTCTAACTGTACCCTACCTATTCTAAAAACGCAAGGCAACTACTGTCTAACAAAGCAAAATGCATGCTACTCTGAGTTATGTTCGAAATGAAAATGAAAAGCCAAGAAATCATATGCATATACTAACCCTACATGCATCAGTACTGCGTTAACATTCACCAACATAAAAAGATAACAGTCTGGAAATTGAGTCTGTTGAGGAATGAATAAGCACGATTCTGAAACGTTTAAACTGTAGTGTAAGCAAGCATTAACACACTGCAATAAAATAAAGCTA
>ML811964.1:134555-206267 GCA_009831015.1 Picea engelmannii
AAGATACCTTAGGTGACCCCTTTGAATGGTAAAAGGATGTTGATTATATCAAAATGAGGTCAAAAAGGGTGGTACTGGCATATAGTTGGAGGTCTGTGGTATATAGTATAGGCAAAGAACATGGTCAAAACCGGGGACCAACAAGAGGATTCTTGGTATTGATCATGATATGCTCTTCTGATATCTTCTACAATCTCAGTGGTGAATCCTTTGTGGTCTAAGGCTACCATGAGGTTTTGAAGGACATATTCATACATTTGGAAATCTGGCTTAGTAAGGTATATAAACCTACTGATGAGGTGTATGAAGATGATATACCCCTATCCTTGCAACAACTCTTAAAACGATCTTGTGAGTAGGATGGCAGGGTGAGTAAGAACAATTTTATAAGAGCATCCTCTCCTCCCAAATTTGTCTCGCTCATATAATCCAAAAAATTTACAATGTGAGGAGTCGGGAGACCCAAAAACGTTGGAGAGTTGTTTAGCCATTTTGTATCAAAGTAATTTGGGTATCCTTGAAAAATTCTGAAATCAATACTTGGATACATTTGTTCCCAGTGTGCCATGATCCCATAACTTGGAAGTATCATAGAAAGTAAGGTGGCACCTTGAGAAAAATTAGTGGAGTCTCCAGATAATTTGCCTGAAATTATCAAAGAAAAAGGGAAAACACCCTAGTGGAGTCGCCGGGTAAGCTTGTAAGAAAATAGTATCTAAGGCAAGGCTTACCGAAAAGATTTTTCGTCTGAGGAGAATTGACTCAATGTTCCTTGACAACGACGCTAAAATGTTATCACACAGTTTGTAGTTTAGGTTAAAGGCTAAAGGATAGAGGCCAAACTGGCGTAACAGGAACCTTCCCCACCCAATGTCACCTCAATGGGGAGGTTCTTTCTATTTAGGGAGGTTAACCCAGGGGAGACGTCCCCGGTAACTTGGGGTTTTGAAGAGGCTAAGGTATAAAGTCAAGGTCAAATTTTCCTCCTCATAGGTTACCACCAAGATTAGAAAGTCTGACTAATCAGCCAATAAAGAAGTGTATGCCCAAAGAGAACACCTGCTTGGAACAAGAAAATAATAAAGAATATATGCAGGCTATAATTCAGTGGGTTAGTACTTCATATGACTATCTAATATCAATAAATAAGCAATGTAAAACAATAGATATCAATGAGGTCAACGTTTTGTCAATTAGCTATGGAAAAGCATCAATTCATTAATAACTATTGAGATGATGAAGCCAACAATGTATCTAACCAATACTTAACTCAACAAATGATTTTAAATCATCATCTAATTGCTCATCATCAAAATTTGCTGCGTAAAGATGGATTATTCTAGTGTGACGTGAACCTAGTTAGGGTTGCAAAATTTAAAGTTTTGAGAGTAGTGTTGAGCACTTTCACTTCAATGTTGTGTGTTTAAGATCAGTGCCTAAGGGTAGATGGAGTCAAATAAGGAGAGGGCACAAGGTTTTGAAAGGATAAAGACTAAATACAAGAGGGAAGGGTTCTAGAGTGTTGTAATGGCAGGGCCCTAGAATCAAAACCCTAGGGGAAAGAGGCTCACTTTGGTGTTGCTTAATCAAGGCCTCGTTCTCTTTCCTCCTTCTTTAGATCAACTTAGCAAAACGGCTAGCATAAATGATAAATAAAACTAGAGGATGAGGTGAGAGAAAGTGTTGCAATGGCAAGGCTTTCAAACCCTAGAATATGGCGGCCCTAGGTGTAGATAACCTAGGCCTAGGATGTCACCCCCTTTTCAACCTTTAAAAATCAAAGCTAGCTTAAGGGAAGAAGCAAGAGGAGTGTAGCAAAGGCTAGGCTCAATCTCTCTTCTTCAATGGCTGAAAAATTTCTCTCTAAGGGGAAATGAAACAAGGACCTACTTGTGTGCTTATTACCTAGGGTCTTAAAATCAACAATTTTATAAGTAAATGCAAGAATGTAAACCTACAACCATTCAATTAAGAATTTTTTCAAGAAAAACACTTACATATCATGAAGAAAAGCATGTGCAAACCCTAGTTGTAAACCTTCCTTGAAGAGAAATGCCAAAAGATGCCAAAAAAAATCCTTCCATCAACAAGTGCGCCTCACTTAGAAGACAAATTTACCCTAGTAGGGCGCAAAAATTAGACCTCACAAGTGTGAGTTGTTGTGTTATGTCCAAATGAAGGAAAAACATCCTCAATATATAGTGTATCATGACCTCCAATTAATTTTAGGTCATTAAAAATAGTCGACAAGGCTACAAACCAAAAATCATACTGTTTTACAATAAACTGTTACTCTAAAACCCTAAATGAGCAATAAATGAGACATCAAGCCCCTATGAGGAAGACATTGGCCCTTTTTAGGGAAAAATGCAACACAAGATGACAAACATTGGCCCTCTTTGGGCCTCCAAACTCTGCCACATGTGCCAAACTGCCCTGTCAAACTGCCATGCACTCGAGGTGACGTCAAGGGCTCTTAGATGACATCCTGGGCCATCAAAGGGACACGTTCCACCTTTAGTGAGTCAACCCCCTTGGGCTGGGCTCAGCCAAAGCGTCCTGGATGAAAAATTCCTCCTTATTCTCATGTACAGAGGCTCGACCAATCACTGTTCTGTCTCTTCCCCTAATGGGGTCCCAACAACCATCTGATGGGCTCTTTAGCCCCGTGGAGGTCCGAACTAATCATCTCCCCATGTGTATCGGTCCACTTGGTACCTGTCCTTCAGGCATGGTCCTGCACATCAAAAACTTCGCCCTCCATGGGATCATTAGTCACAAGGATCATAGCAATGTAAATCATGTTTCATCATTAATGTTATCAAACACATGCATAAAAACCCTGATATATCATCCAATAGCTCAAAAATATTACAAAGGCCTATAATAAAAAGCTAAAGAAAAGGACAAAACACCCTATTGGGCTATCATCCATAAGAAAAGGAAAGTCTCCAAGGGGTATCATCCAAGCCATGTAAATCAATGTGATGTGGTCAAGGGATGTCTAGGATTAGGGTAGAGTGAGAGTTAGGGTTGCATGGTCTTACCTGTGGGTGCCTTTGTAGAAGGCGAGCTGTACCTGTCATGGATGCAAGTTTTTTCCAAGCCCTTTTGCCTTTTATTCTTATCTTATTTTGTTCTTTTCATTCTTTTTATCCAAGAGCTAATTGGAGGACACTGCCTTGGCGTGGTGACCAGAGATGATAGTGTTACCCACAAGTACCTTCACAGAAATGATAAGGCTGGCTCGTGATGAGACCCCCTTTCCTTTGGCCATGCAACCAAAGGTCACTGCCCTGGCGTGGTAACCAGATGATGGAAATTTCATACTGCTAAGTACCCATGAACCTAATAGGCCAGCTCGTGATGAGACCCCGTATCCTCGTAATTAGGTCTTGTTTGTTTATTTTTCTTAGGTCCCTCTTGTTTCTTGTTGAGAGGCCTCTTATTGCCTTCTCGGGGATCCCTAGGTGAAGCATCTCTAGGTTTTATTCTTATTGGCTTTTATATTTTACCAACTATTTTTACCTTTTGGGCCTTTAGCCCCTTCTTCCCACGAGATAATGGTGCAACCCCACAGACAGATCATCCTAATGTCTAGACTAGGGGAATGGGGCAGATGAGTGGGAGATAAGATGAAAAGTGATAATATGATGGGAGCAGACGATGGCTCTTCATAAATCCCCCGGTGGAAAACCAAAACCTATGGGTACAAGCTTGCTAGGGAAACCTGTCAATCCCCCCAACCATGGTCAAGTGGGTCAATGTAAGATCCAAGCAGTTGTCAGAAATAAAAGGAGTAAGATGCATATATCTAAAGTTTATATTGATAAAAAATGACACATACCATGATACCTAGACCAATTACCTCATGAAGCAAGAGCCTTCTCCGATACAGGACCAGACCGATGGTGATGGATGTTGCTGCTGCTGATAAGACAAGTATGATGAAGGAGGAGAAAGATGGGCCCTCCAGGGCCATGCTCAGGTCAATCCTGCTCTCGGTACTCCATGTCTAGGACCTATGGGCCTTTAGACATGATCTCCTAGTTATCCCATGAAATCGGGGATAACAACGACCATACTGGGGAAGTCTCTAGGGTTCCTGGGAATTTTATTTTTTGGGTATTTTTAAAAAGTTGGTTTCCTTTCCTGTTTTTTGAAGTTTTTGCATAGTCTGAGCTAACAGAGATTCTTGTCTTCCATACTAGATATCTCTGTTTCTTTGTTGGAATGTAATTTTGTTTTTCGAGACCCACAGATGTACACGCAGCCTGTATAAGGTCTGCACGCGTGTACCCGTGCCCTACTTTCTTACAACTCGCATGTAAACGCTAGCTGAAGAAGTAGCAGTAGCGTGTATGATTCCAGAAATTTTTTGAGGCAGTCATCCTCTTCCCTGTCAGAATTTTTCATTCTCAAGGGTTTTCTAGAACTCTTTCTAGTCTTTGTTGTTTGCAGTCTATAGCTTAAATTTCACCTCAGATTAGTTTGTTCTACGAATTTTCTCCTTCAATTGTTTTCCTTTTTCTGTCAAATTTAGTATCTGAGTCTTCAAGAGATTCTAGTTCTCAGTACCAGTAATCTCTGCCTGGGCTTGATTGCTTGTCCTTTTATTTTTTAGAGTTCCAGAAGTACACACAACCTGTATAAGGTGTACACGCGTGTACACGCACCCTGACTTTACATAGCTCGTGTGCACATGCTTGCTGTTGAACTGTTAGCAGCATGCCTGTAGAGAAATATTTTGTTTAGGGTAAGGAAGTCATTCTTTCCTTTGCCAAGAGTTATACCTCTCAGGTTTTTGGGTCTCTGTCATAGGCGGTTAGTAACTTAGGTTTGATTACAGCATAGCTTGCTTTTTCATTAAAAGATTTTTTCTGTTTCCTAGCTTTCTTAGGTTCATTCATCAGTTTCTTTTAGAATATTTTGTTATTTTTGCTTTGATTGGAAGAAAATATGAAAAAAAAAAAAAAAAAAAAAACCTTAGTTTGTTAGATCTCTTTCTTTCCTGGCATTTTCTTTGCATTGTTATTTGAAAAAGAAAAATAAATTAGCATTGTGTTGTGTTTTCTTCTAATTTTAAAAAGCATTTCAAAAACGAAAAAAGAAATATAATCATTCTTTTCCAGTGTTCATATAAGTTTCATCATTTTTCACAAGAGTCTTAACACCATCAGTTGCACTACCATACCCATTTTGAGTAAATCAAGCTAGTAAAAAGAACGCTAATTAAAATTTAGTAGACTTTATGTTTGTAGGGTCCATCAACTATATTAGGCTAGAGCCTTGATTTAGGTTGGAGAGGAAACTTTTCAAGGCTATAAAACAAACATACAAGTCTGTGCTAAGGAGTGTAGAAGTCCAGTATTGTGAAAGTTATCCTGGACCCCCCTCTAACACAGGGGCTAAACACAAGCTCACGTGCAGAAAGGTAGCAGAGGTAACCCCTCCAAAGCCGGACCAATTGTAGTGGAGAACACATATAGAGGGCTTGTCTTGGGATTCCGTCGATTGCATTTTCCACGGAGCTTTGTGGGTCTCGAATCCGTTCGAGGTCCTCACTTGTCTTCCAGACCACTTTCTTTCGATACTCTTAGTAGGTTTTGGGCTTGATACCCTTCTCATTGTGGTCTACCCAACTTTTGACTATACCAGCCTAGTGATTGTTCGCACACTGGCAACCTAGTTGCCTATCTTTTTTAGGGACATACACAGGTGACTGCGAGGGTATACCGTGGTACCTAGGAAAGACATCAGGCCATGCTTTGCAGAGTATACCCAGAGGGTGCTTCCGTATTCGAGTTGCACTTGCACCGATAAGTTTCTCTAGTGTTGGTTGTTGTAACTTTTCTTCCAATTAGTTTAGTGTTTGCCTGTCTTATCTTATAGGGACTGTTATCACCCCATAAATTATGGGAATCAACTCATGACTTGGATTTATTTTGTATCTGGTGATCTTGTTGACAAATGATATTTCATTTCTTCAAATAATTTGTAAAGAAAAAGAAAAAAGGAAAAAGAAAAAAGAAAAAAGAAAAAAGAATGAGAAAAAGAAAAAAGAAAAAAGAATGAGAAAAAGAAAAAGAAAAAGAAAAAGAAAAGAAAAGAAAAGAAAAGAGGGCATAAAAGAATGGAAACAAAAGCCCCATGCAATAATAGCAACTTGGTCATACCTTTCAAGCATGGCCAAGTTCTTTTAAATTTTAAATGTTGATAGGTTAGTGAATACATTTGGTCAGACCATCTAATCCTGATCAGATAACCCCTAGCTTAGAACTAGTGAATACATCTGATCAGACCATCTAATCCTAATCAGATAGCCCCTAGAAAGAATAAAATCTTAACCCAACTATTTAATCTGGGTTGATTTCCTTGTGACAGTAGGTTAGGATGTAGGATCATTGCCTTGCCAAAATAAAGCCATATCAATAAAGATGTTACCCTATGACTCCAATGCCTAAGTGTAATTGAATTGATGTCCCCTTGGTGGTGTGTATGAGAAAAAACGAAGAAAACCCATGAAAAAAACACTAATCCTAAGTTTTCCGTGTACATGACATTTCCCGCCCTGGACATATGTTCCGATCATTTTCCAGTGGTCCAGATCTCATCGCCAGGATCAACGGCTCACAGAGAATTCCAGACCCCCCTTAGTGTTATACATTTAATCGGAGGGGAGGGGTCCGAAATCGATGGTAATGCTTGCGTAGATCTGGACGGTGCTATAAGGGGTGCGCAAATCCACGGCTCATATTGGATTCCGGACCCCCCCGCCCGTTCTGCCTTTAATGGAGGGGGGGGGTCCGGAATTGGTTATAAATCGAGCGCAGATCTGGACGGCTCTTAATCCGGAGCTCAAATCGGCGGTCGACATTGGATTCTGGACCCCCCCCTCCATTCTGTTTTTAACAGAGGGGGGAGGTCCAAAATTGATATTAAGGAGCGCGCAGATCTGGACGGCCATCATACAAGCACGCAAATCGATGGTTCTTAACGCATTCCGGACCTCCCTTGGTGTTCTGTTTTTAACCAAAGGGGGGGGGGGTCTGGAATGAATATTCCTTCAGGCGGGCCCCTTGTTATACATGGCGCTTTTCCAGTGGTCCAAAGGTCAAATCCCCCACCTGCTATCTGACATCCCATCACCCCTGAACGTCACCCTCCACTGAGCCCACTTGTCCCACCTGCCCCTGGGTCGAAGTCCCATCTCGTTACTACTGTCAGTCCACAGTGTCAGCGCCATAACACCCTTCACTCATGAACAACCCCCTTTGGCGACTTTACCCCCAAACGCAAACCTCCACGTCAGTCATCCGTATACTTTGGTCACCGTCACTTGCCATATCACCCCAAGTGGCCCGTCGTTCATTAATAACTGGATAATATGCCCGTTGTCATGCTGACTGTTTTCCCGCATCCGACCGACCCAGTTTTGAATAAATATACCGTTGCGACAATTTTCACTCTTTATTCATCCCTCGTTCCAGAACCATCCATTGCACCAGAGAACATATCTATCGTTTTCCCACCGTTTCACCATCAATTTCCTCCACCCCCAGTAGACCCCACTAACGTGTTTGTTGCAAGTACAGTCATTGAGATGGTGTCTAAAATGAAGCCAGCTGAAGAGGAAGAGAATCCGTTCGTTCCTCCTCCGGTCGATCTTGATAAAATCCCGCTGGTAGACAAGGACTGCTTGATAGCGGACACTACATGCAGCTTTGACTTCTCTGATCTGCAATCATGGCTCCGAGAAGTTTTCTTAGACCAGAGTGACGAGATTGGGCTCTGGGAGTCCAATTTTCCCCTATATCTGTTCCCCCAAGTCCACCATTTCCCAGAGTTTGCACTCAAGTGCCAAGCTCACTACGTTCCCGACCAGAAATCCATTGTTTCTTCCTCGGGGGATGTCCTTTTCTTCATCACCCCAGAGGATATCGACCAAATGATGCAGATAACTCACCCGGAGTCTGCAACCCCATTCAACCTGGAAATCCTCACTGAGCTCTACCAAAAAGTGACTTTCCCGCAGAGAGCCCAGATAATGGAGCTTTTCCTCCCCACTTTCGCTTCACTCCCAACCACAAATCCCCCATATCCTTCCTCTTTGTTTTCCGTCAAAGGAAATCAAATTATTTCTTCCCTGTGTGCCCTGCTTGGGTACTATTCTGATCAATGGGTAGATGAACCCATCCTGGGTTTCCTATCCATCTTTTCAAATGATGAACAACCAACCACTCAATTTGATTACAGTACTTTCTTGGCCAATAACATCCATGAGAAATTCGTGAACTTCACCACTGAGGGCATGTTCAGGTATTCGTCCATTCTAGCCTACATGTTCGTGTATTTCCAAGCAGACAAGTTCAACTTCTCCATGCAGAAGATGGACGCCGACGGGAGGCCACAGCCGGTCACAGCGTGGACGTCTCTCCTAAAGCGCAATTCTATCGAATACGACTTCACGGCGTTCATTGATCAGTTCTACCACCCTGTGGTAAGTATGTTGAGTGGCATGCTTGAGCCACGAGTAAATGACGAAGTCCGGAGAGTTCTACACCTCTCAGAAAGTGCGAAGACAGGAGACTGGTTCTTGTACTAGAATCACTCCGAGATCCAATTCTATGGGTGCGAGTTGGCACCATACAAGCTTCCGAGATATATATCGGTAAGAGTTTTCGCACTAGAATATATTGGGCAAATTATGAATTCTGATGATATTCACTTTGTTTCCCTCAGAAAGAAGCAACAGTTGCGGATTAAAGGGCAGATAGGTTCTTTTATCTGCAATAATAGAGGTGCTGGTGATGAAGCAAACAAACTGTTGAGGGAAATGAAATTTTCGACAAGTTTCACCTGGCATTATGATCCTTGTGGAATCATTTCTGAAATGAGAGTCAGAAATAAGAATGCCCCATATGCACATGAGCCCAGGCCCGAGATCGAAATATTTGCTAATCAAACTGAGTGGGAGCCTGATACGTTAGTGGACGTAGAACCTGTCGTCGCGATGGAAAAGCAGGTAGCCTCAACAAGCGCACCTCCCACTGCCACACCTCAGAATCCCAAGGAAAAGAGGCCTCGGCAAGAATCATCTTCTCCGGTAACAGAGGTGTCTCTGAAAGAATTTAATTTGCATGCTAAAAAGCCAAGGACTGTTCAAATGACAGGCACTACAGTGGAGCAAGAGATCGCAATCACCACAGTGGTCACCCCAGGGGTCAAGCCCACAAGTCTACCTTTCGGCTTGGGTCAACACAAGGAGATAGAAAAAGTATTGAAAACCACAGACTCTCCCTTGGATACTCCACCAAGCAAGACCGGGCCCAAATTGGGCATTTTTGAAAAATACAACATGATCAAGAAAAAGAACCAGACCCTTACCAGTAGCGCTTATGCCCAATTCCAGAAGCAGTCAGCCACAACTCAACACAGGCTCCTTTCGGCATTCGATATAGAGAAAGGGAGGATGCATATGGCCTACCTCCATGCGCAAGTGCTGGATCCCAAAGCAATATCCGATTACAAAAGGGTCACTGTCGAGTTCCAGGCCAAGGACGTGCACCCAGCAGATCAGATGGATCTGCACAAGTAAACTGGGGAGATGGTTTTCCACACTCTGGCCCATGCTACAGCTTCTGCTTCAAGATATCGGATAGCATTGAGCAATTCCCAGACCCAATTGAAGATGGAGAAAATATCCTCTTTTGCAAAGGATAACAAAATCAAGACATTGGAGGAATTGGTCCTCAAAATCGGCTACGACCCTGCTAACGTCAAGGCTGTCGAGGAAATGATAAAAAAGAAGAATGCTGACATTGCTTCCTTGAGGAAGCAGTTGAAGCTCCCTCCAAGAGAGGACCCACAGACGAAAGAAATAGCTGAAAAGGAAGGCGAAAAGGATGAGATGCTGAAGTTACTCCTGGAGAAAAATGCGCAGTTAAAGGAGATGGAGGCAGAGATAGAGAAACTACTCAAGGAGAAAGAGCAGGAAAAGACAGTGGAAGCCATCCCCTTAAGTGCTATCCCCATTGCAGGATTAAGCACAGCGACCGTGACAGCAGTTCCATCCAAAAAAACAGTGCAAGTACCAGAAGGCACCATAGACCTGGCCAAGTCTATGGAGAGAATGAATTTGCAGGAGTCTGAAATTGGTAGACTTAAGAAAGAAGTGGAAAATCTCCAAGAGCTAAAGACTTCTTTCCAGACAAGTCTAGCCAAAGAGAAGTAGGTCAATGAACAAATCAGGAAGGAGCTACAACAGCTCCAAAAGAAGACTGTGGCAGGGAAGACTCTGGCTGAGGCCAAAGAAGTGATATGGACTGATATTTCTAAGTCCATTAATGAAATATGGCCAATGTTTCAAATAATGTTTGAGCAAAACGAGTTGCTCGAAAGGAGAAAACAAGCAGTGGAGAAAATCAGGACAGAGCTGGGAGACATGCCAGCCCAAGCTAATGAAATCATAAGGTTCCTAAATTCAAAGACCAGGGAGGAACTAGAAGAATTGAAGATCGAGGACAAGACAGAAACCATACTGGAGGTGAAAAGAGTTCTGACAAAAAGAGGCCTCATGCTTCAACTTGAGGAGAAAATCCAAGTTATGGATCAAGGAGTGCAAAAGTTTTTCCACAAGATAGATGCTCTGCAAAGAAAAGGCCTTCCTGGTATGAAAGTCATCAATGATAAATTGATGACACTCCCTGATTATAAGAAGAAGTTAACTGAAGCATCTATTTCCAAGTTTGCAGGGGTACAAGGTAGTATCACGGGAAAGGCATTCATCGAGGCCCTGCGGCTGGATATTGATATCCAACATGAAATCAAGCACATATTCATCATCAGGCCCACATTTGCTAAGTACACGGATATGGACGAAGTGTACAGGCGATTGCTTAAAATCACAGTGCCAGGTCATATCAAATGGGAAGAGATGTGCGATCTGCTAGATTAGCAGGTGAGCTGTCACGATCCAATCACCCGTCCAGTCAGAAGAGGTTGCGAAGGCACCTCGCCAACGGCCTACCCAAAATTTCAGCAAACAGTTGCATCGAGTCATCAAAACAATTTTGATTAGTTAAGTTAGTTATGCTAAAAATAGGATGAACACGTCGTGATCAGTTATGACAGGAACGTTTGTATTTTGGCTTATAAATACTTCATTTTTCAATGTATTAAGGGTTGTTGATTTTGCACACCCTATTGCTGTCAAGCTGTATCATTTTTGAAGAGACTCGCCATTAATAAAGAAGAGGCATTTTACAGGATTCTTGCGTATGTTCACTGGTGATGTGATTCTATGAGTTAATGTTTTTCTTTCTATGTATTTCATTTTGTTGTCTGAATCTAATCTTTACGAATAGCGTTATGTTGCAGGATTTATCTCTGATACCCTGTTTCCGATTCTAGAGATTTAAATGTTTATCTTCTAAATATCTTCAATTAAGAGATTCTTAAGTGCTTGTTAGTTGAAGTTATTTTCCTCATCTTTTCTTCCATTCATCATTAAAATACGAAAAGAACTAGTGAATGTATTACCTCGCCTTGTGGAAAACCTCTTTGGCGTTTCTGGTTATTTCTCAGAATTGATTAGACATTGACCCCATAGCCCAATGGATGTGTAGTTTGTCTCAACCAACTTTAAAAACCCTTCACTACCAAACCAATGATTCCTTTAACTAGCCTAATATTTGAAAACAAACAAAGCTAAATCATATAGAGAGATCCCTCTCTGAAGCTGGAAGGGCTAGATCCCAGCTTTAAAAGCAGTTGGTTAAGGTTACCTCTGTAGATTTCTTCTTTTTCAACCTCTAGGAAATTTACAGAGTGATAACATAAATGGCGACTCCGCTGGGGATGAACTGAAACTGATATCTCATGACTTCTTTCCCCCGAAGAAAGTTTGACTCTGAGGAAGGAATGTTTAGAGGTTGATTAACTCTGTACATATTATCTCAGTTTTGTCCTTAGAACCTCTTGCTCCTCTATGACTGTCCCTGCAGTAGTACAACCAAATATTGAGCCCGGGTTAGCGAATCAAACTCATATTGCGTCGAACCTATTTGACCTGATCCTCAAAACCGCCAATAACCGAGAAGAGCTCGAACGTTCGTGGGAAGCCATTGAACGAGACATAGCTGCTCAGGAACAATTGGAAGTGATACGACGTCTACGCAGAAATCTCCCATAGTTTCTTTTTATAATAATAATAATAATAATAATATATATATATATATATATATATATATATATTTAAAAACCAAAAAGAGTTCTGGCTCCTAAGAAAGTTCACACTCGATCTCATCCAGACCCAGAACCCTCAACAGCGGTAGATAATCCCGAGCAGTTGTTGAGGCGAAAGACCTCAGCTACCCGTTCAGCGAGTCATTCTCCTCCCCACAGATCTCCTTCTTTTCCCAGAGGACTAAGCGTTTTTCAAAACCCTGATCTTGAGCTTATTACGCCACGAAACCTTGGTAGAACACGGTCTGAAACCTTTGGGTCTAAGCTCATATTTGACCCATCTGTGGTGCAACCCCGAACCCCCGAAATCTCGTCTCCTACAACCAAGTTTCGAATCAATACCACTGCACCACCCAGTCCTTCATCACCCTCGTCTTCAGTCACTACCTCTCCTGCCACCCAGGCCTTCGTTCCACCTCTTCCACCCATCATGGCAGCTCGTTATGCTCCTTTGGTGCTAGCCTCACCACTGCATGCCATGCCCCAAGATTACCAAACTAGACTTCCACAGTTTGATGCAACTGGACCTTTAAACGCACAACAACATGTGGATAAAATGAACGACTATTTGGATTTACAAGAAGTCGACGAAGTTGACGTTCAGATGAGACTTTTCACCCAGAGTCTGACAGGGGAGGTCAAAAAATGGTTCAAATCTTTACCCGCCGCATCAATCCCTGACCTTGTCGCGTTCCAAAGAAGTTTTCTTGACAGATGGGGGGTAAAGAAAAATCCCCTTCAGATACTGTCAGAGTACGATAATATTAAAAGAAATCAAGGTGAATCAGTCCAAGACTATTGCACCCGTTTTAATAACCTGTATAATGCTATCCCAACTGAAATCAAACCTCCCCCGGGTTTGGCATTAATTAAATTCCCTGATGGGTTTGATGCTGACATGTCTTATCAATTAAGAGAAAGAGATGCTACCACCCTGGAATACATGCAGAAAAGTGCTATTAGTGTGGAAGCCAATCTGTTGGCAAAATGAGCACGTCAAAGGAATGAAAGGAGAGTCACGATCAAAGAAGAACCTTCCACGTCTAACAATGATTCCAAAATGGATACTGTAGTCAGATCATTGGCATTATTTCTAGAAAGATCGAACATTTCAGATAGAAATCCTTCGAGAGAAGACACTCCTACTCCCCAGATTCGAAACCCCAATTTCAGAAGAAATCCTCCTCAAATCAGGCAAAGGGATCCAAGGGACCAAAGAGATCAGCGAGATCCTAGAGATCAAAGAGAACCTAGAGGTCCAGATCCACCGATTAGACCTCCCCTATAGGAGAACTATGCTGACGATGGGGGGGAAATAATAGAGGAATTGGAATACACTCATATCAACCTCATGGGAATACACGACAATGAGGCCATTTTCCTTACTCAAGAAGAGCAGGAACTATTTCTGCTAAACCAAACAAAAGTGAGTGGGGAGACTGAGGATGCGGGGCAACCAACCTGGGAAGATACCATTCTGGAAGTACACCGGCAGCACAACCTGCAGGGTAAGAAGACAGAAGGAAACTCCCCAGGAAAGACGACCGAAACACAGAAGGTAGCCGAGACCCAAAAGACTCCTGAGAAAACCATTGCTGGAAAATCTTCTGAGAAAGGTAACACTGATACTCCGATGAAGAAAAACATCACCATACTGAAAAGACCTGCACAACCCGAAGTCTCACCTGGTAACCCACCCAGTACTTCGGAGCGGAAGAACATGTTGGACCAAGAAGAATCAACGAGTCAGACTAGACCTCCGGCTCCTTTTAGCCTAGAAGCAGAATTGGCCAAAATTAAAATTCCCGTCCCACTGACAGAGTTGATAAGCCGAGGCGGTTATCATTCACAGGTGCTAAAGGCATTAGCCATTGAGCCTGGCATAGGCACCCAAGCCTTGACTATCGGATCAGTGACTCATTCAGACACTGTGAACCTCGTTGACGATCACCCCGAACTCCTTTTTGGACCTGCAGTGGATGGTCGAGACGATACCGGTGATGTAGCTCCCTTTTATATCAGTTTGACCATACATGATTTAATACTGCATAACGCCATGTTGGATTCAGGTGCCTCACACAATTTGATGCCTAAAGCAGTAATGGAAAAGATGGGATTGGAGGTCACTAGGCCTTACAAAGATTTACACTCGTTTGACTCTAGCAAAGTCAAATGTATTGGTTTGATTAAAGATCTATGCATCACCCTGGTTCAGATCCCTTCAAAAAGCATGGTAATGGACGTGGTGGTTGCAGACATCCCACCAAAGTATGGTATGTTTCTTTCCTGGTCTTGGGGAGCTAAGATCAAAGGAACCTTACAACTGGATATGTCTTATGCCACTATCCCAGTTTTTGGGCAATAGAGGAGGTTATACAGAGAAACACTGATGAAGTATATGGTCAGTAGTCAAGAGAAACCTCATAATTACCCCCTTTACTCTGCCCATTCATATTTAGATTCATTCATCTTGTACAATGATGGTGATACTGAAGGACAAGATTCTCAACTGATAGAAGTTGTAGATAGTCAAGACGAAAGTCCAGAAAGCAATGAGGCAGCAAAGATGGAAGATGAAATCACTGAAGAGTTCCCTGCTAACTTCTAGAGCATGGATTTTGATGGAGCTGTGAGTAAAGAAGGAGCAGGGGCTGGCGTCTGGTTGCATAATCATCGAAGAATGTATTCAGAAAACCATTCCTATAAGTTAAATTTCCACTGCACTAACAATGTTGCTGAGTATGAAGCTTTAATGCTCGGTCTGAAGCTGTTGAAAAAAAGTTGGTGCGAAGCTAATAATGGTAAGGGGGGATTCTGAATTAATTATTAAACAAGTTAAAGGCGAATATGCTGCTAAACATCCATGTCTTAGAGCCTACAGAAATGCCATTCTTGATGCGTTGAAATGTTTTACAGAGGTGGACTTGCAGGTAATGCCGAGAGGACAAAATATTCTGGCCGACGGGTTAGCTATGTCAGCTGCGTCCTGCAAGATTCCTTTCCGCCAAACTCGCCCATACATGGTTGAGGTGAGATGCCGACCCACAGTGCCCGATAATATCAGGTACTGGCAAGTGTTCGGAAATGTCGATCAGATAGAGGATTTCCTGCAATGCAAGAATGATTTTGAATGCACAAACATAGATGTAGAAAATGAAAGCGAAATTGTAAATAATTCTGAATTTGAAATAGATAGTGTTAATACTGTAAATACAGTAGATATAGACGATACAGTAGATTCAGGAGAAAAAGGGGATGACGAGGTGGATACCGACGTTTTACAACTCAAAAGCAATGTTTTACCTAGAGGTCTTGTCCCTTTAGAGGATCTGTTTGACAGTGATGATGTAGCTAAGAAACCAAAAATAGAGGCTCATGGGCAATATGTAGAAGACTGCAATATAGGAACTAACGAGAAGCCTAGGATGGTCAAGCTGTCCAAATCCTTACCCCCAGACCAAAAGCGTAAGTACATTGAATTGTTCAAAGAATATTCAGATGTTTTTGCCTGGGGCTATGAAGATTTAAAAGCCTATGACACCAGCATTATACAACATAGGATTCCCATCAAGGAAGACCATAAACCGTTTAGACAGAATCTTAGAAGGATTAATCCCAAATTTCTTCATTTGATAGAAAAATAAATCAAGAAAATGTATGATGCCAAGATCATAGTCCCGCTGCGTTTCTCTAAGTGGGTTTCCAATCTAGTCCCTACTCGCAAGAAAACCGGTGAAATCAGACTCTGCATAGATTTCAGAAATCTGAACAAAGCATCCTTGAAGGATAATTACCCCTTGCCTAAAATGGATCACCTCCTGCAAAGTGTGGTGGGATCCAGTCGAATTTCCCTGCTAGATGGCTTCTCAGGCTACAACCAGGTCTTAGTTCACCCAGACGATCAGGAAAAGACCGCTTTCACCACCCCGTGGGGCACTTTCATGTACGTGAAGATGCCTTTTGGTCTAATGAACGCAAGAGAAACCTTCCAGAGGGCGATGGACATCGCCTTCGTTGAAGAGACAGGTAAGTTTATTGTCGTTTACTTAGATGATGTGACTGTTTTTTCCCAATCTGATGACGAACACTTGCGTCACCTTAGAAGAGTTTTCGAAAAGTGTAGGAGGTTCGGGATTTCATTAAATCCCAAGAAATGTCCTTTTGGGTTAGAAGAGGGTAAATTGTTGGGACATATCATCTCTAAAGAAGGAATCAAGATTGATCCCAGCAGGATTGAGGCCATACTAAAGATAGAACACCCCAGAAACCTTAAAGAACTACAGTCATTTATAGGGCAAATTAACTTTCTTCGAAGATTCATTCCTAATCTGGCTGAGCTCCTCCGAAACATTACAAACATGCTTAGAAAGGACGCTAAGGTAAAATGGGACTCTGAAGCTAAGCAGTCTTTTGAACAAGTCAAAAAAGCACTCACAGAAGCCCCAGTTTTGATTAGTCCCGATTTCACGAAAGATTTCTATCTTTTTTCTTTCACCTCCGAACATACAATAGCAGCTGTATTACTGCAGAAGAATAGTGAAGGGTATGAACAACCCATAGCTTTCTTTAGCAAAGCCCTAAGAGATGCTGCACTAAACTACAATATCATGGAGAAACAGGCTTTTGCTTTGGTAAAGGCTATAAAGGACTTCAGGGTCTATATTCTTCATTCGCACGTCATAGCATATGTTCTGAACACGGTAGTGAAAGATATCTTGACGCAAGACAACCCTGACGGGAGAAGGGGAAAGTGGATTGCAGTTATTCTAGAATACTACATAGAAATTAAGCCCATGAAATTGATCAAAGGCCAAGGCCTGGCCAAACTAATGGCTGAATCTAACTTGCAGGCTCTTGACATTAATTTTCTAGACGTGGCAGATGATCAGGGTGAGATGGCGACTCCACACGTTAAAGAGGTTTTTCTAAATTCTCCATGGTATGCAGGCCTTATTTATGTTTTACAAAATTTACAAGCTCCCCCTGTTTTAACTAAAACTAAAGCTAGATTTTTAAAGTTGAAAGCTTTAAAGTTCTGTATTCTTGAAGAAAATTTGTATTGGAAAGACCCTGCTGGCATCCTTTTAAATTGTTTACTGCAAGATGAAGTTGATAAAGTATTACAGGAGTTCCATGCAGGTGAATGTGGTGGCCATATGAGCTGGAAATCTACAGCCAACAAAATACTTAGAGCTGGTTTTTACTGGCCCACCCTGTTTGCAGATGTGCATCGGAAAGTAACAGCATGTCACCAGTGTCAGCTGTTTGAGGGTAAAAGGAAGCTCCTTCCTCTTCCTCTTAAACCAATTTCAGTTGAGGCTCTGTTCCAGCAATGGGGACTCGATTTCATTGGAGAGATACACCCTCCATCCTCAGGCCAACATAAGTGGATTCTCACTGCCACTGATTATTTCACCAAATGGATCGAGGTTGTACCAAGCAGGCAAGCCACTGACGCTGTTGTTATTAAATTTCTTGAAAATAATATTTTATCCCATTTTGGTTGTCCTAGGAAGATCATTACTAACAATGCAGCTGCCTTTCGGTCGAAGAAGCTTATTGATTTCTGTAGTCGTTACCACATTGTCTTGGGACATTCCACAGCCTACTACCCTCAGGGGAATAGGTTGGCGGAATCCTCGAACAAGACCTTGGTAAGCATCATCAAGAAAACATTGCAGGAGAGTAAAAAATCATGGCATGACAAGCTGGTATTGGCTTTATGGGCAGATAGACTGACTACCAAAAGATCCATTGGTATGTCACCTTACCAGCTGGTATATGGTACCGAGGCTGTATTCCCAACTTCTTTGGGAGTCCGAGTCATGAATTTACTGCAAGATATTCAAGCTGAGCCAAATGACTCCCAGAGAAGAATCAATCAGATGATTCACTTGCAGCAGACCAGAGAGGAAGTTTTCAACAAAACACAGGTCATCCAAGAGAATATTAAGAAGATCTTTGACAAGCGAACCAAAGAGGATGATTTCGAGCTGGGAGACCTGGTGTTAAGATGGGATGCCAGGAACGAGGACAAGGGAAAGCATGGGAAATTTGATCATTTGTGGACAGGACCTTACATGATCCAAGCTTTCAAAGGAAACAATGCCTTCTTACTGAACAATGTCGATGGGTCAAATCTGCCAGGAGCACCTGTGAATGGCAGAATGCTGAAGAATTATATTCCCCCCCAGTAAAATTTTTGAAGAAACCACTCTCCATTGTACATATCGTTTCTAATTTTCAGTATTTACTTACATTTTCCGAATGGAGGACGACGGTCAGGTTGTTGAAGCCTGAAGAGAAGGCCCTAAGCTGCTGATCATTGTTCTTCAATACCTCTCGTAGAATCAAACCAATGGAGGTTACTAGATAGATTGTTTCAGGATGACAGGAAAAATGGATTCTTGGCACTTAAACAGGGCAAGTGCCATCCCCAAGTGGAGCCGCCTGTTATCACCCCATAAATTATGGGAATCAACTCATGACTTGGATTTATTTTGTATCTGGTGATCTTGTTGACAAATGATATTTCATTTCTTCAAATAATTTGTAAAGAAAAAGAAAAAAGAAAAAAGAAAAAAGAATGAGAAAAATAAAAAAGAATGAGAAAAAGAAAAAGAAAAAGAAAAAGAAAAGAAAAGAAAAGAAAAGAGGGCATAAAAGAATGGAAACAAAAGCCCCATGCAATAATAGCAACTTGGTCATACCTTTCAAGCATGGCCAAGTTCTTTTAAATTTTAAATGTTGATAGGTTAGTGAATACATCTGGTCAGACCATCTAATCCTGATCAGATAACCCCTAGGTTAGAACTAGTGAATACATCTGATCAGACCATCTAATCTTGATCAGATAGCCCCTAGAAAGAATAAAATCTTAACCCAACTGTTTAATCTGGGTTGATTGCCTTGTGACAGTAGGTTAGGATGTAGGATCATTGCCTTTCCAAAATAAAACCATATCGATAAAGATGTTACCCTATGACTCCAATGCCTAAGTGTAATTGAATTGATGTCCCCTTGGTGGTGTGTATGAGAAAAACCGAAGAAAACCCATGAAAAAAACACTAATCCTAAGTTTTCCGTGTACATGACATTTCCCGCCCCAGACATATGTTCCGATCATTTTCCAGTGGTCCAGATCTCATCGCCAGGATCAACGGCTCACAGAGCATTCCGGACCCCCCTTAGTGTTCTACATTTAATCGGAGCGGGGGGGGGGGGTCCAGAATCGATGGTAATGCTTGCACATATCTGGACGGTACTGTAAGGGGCACGCGAATCCACGACTCATATTGGATTCTGGACCCCCCCGCCCGTTCTGCCTTTAACGGAGGGGGGGGGTCCAGAATTGGTTATAAATCGGGCGCAGATCTGGACGGCTCTTAATCCGGCGCTCAAATCGGCGGTCCATATTGGATTCCGGACCCCCCCCTCCGTTCTATTTTTAATGGAGGGGGGGGGGTCCGGAATTGATATTAAGGAGCGCGTAGATCTGGACGGCCATCATACAAGCACGCAGATCGATGGTTCTTAACGCATTCCGGACCTCCCTTGGTGTTCTGTTTTTAACCAAAGGGGGGGGGTCCGGAATGAATATTCCTTTAGGCGGGCCCCTTGTTATACATGGCGCTTTTCCAGTGGTCCAAAGGTCAAATCCACCACCTACTATCTGACATCCCATCACCCCTGAACGTCACCCTCCACTGAGCCCACTTGTCCCACCTGCCCCTGGGTCGAAGTCCCATCCCGTTACTACTATCAGTCCACGGTGTCAGCACCATAACACCCTTCACTCATGAACAACCCCCTTTGGCGACTTTACCCCCAAATGCAAACCTCCACGTCAGTCATCCGTATACTTTGGTCACCGTCACCTGCCATATCACCCCAAGTGGCCCGTTGTTCATTAATAACTGGATAATATGCCCGTTGTCATGCTGATCGTTTTCCCGCGTCCGACCGACCCAGTTTTGAATAAATATACCGTTGCGACAATTTTCACTCTTTATTCATCCCTCGCGCCAGAACCATCCATCGCACCAGAGAACATATATATCATTTTCCCACCGTTTCACCATCGATTTCCTCCACCCCCAGTAGACCCCACTAACGTGTTTTTTACAGGTACAGTCGTTGAGATGGTGTCTAAAACGAAGCCAGCTGAAGAGGAAGAGAATCCGTTCGTTCCTCCTCCGGTCGATCTTGATAAAATACCGCTGGTAGACAAGGAACGCTTGATAGCAGACACTACATGCAGCTTTGACTTCTTTGATCTGCAATCATGGCTCCGAGAAGTTTTCTTAGACCAGAGTGACGAGATTGGGCTCTGGGAGTCCAATTTGCCCCTATATTTGTTCCCCCAAGTCCACCATTTCCCAGAGTTTGCACTCAAGTGCCAAGCTCACTACGTTCCCGACCAGAAATCCATTGTTTCTTCCTCGGGGGACTTCCTTTTCTTCATCACCCCAGAGGATATCGACCAAATGATGCAGATAACCCGCCCGGAGTCTGCAACCCCATTCAACCTGGAAATCCTCACTGAGCTCTACCAAAAAATGACTTTCCCGCAGAGAGCCCAGATAATGGAGCTTTTCCTCCCCACTTCCGCTTCACTACCAACCACAAATCCCCCATATCCTTCCTCTTTGTTTTCCGTCAAAGGAAATCAAATTATTTCTTCCCTGTGTGCCCTGATTGGGTACTATTCTGATCAATGGGTAGATGAACCCATCCTGGGTTTCCTATCCATCTTTTCAAATGATGAACAACCAACCACTCAATTTGATTACAGTGCTTTCTTGGCCAATAACATCCATGAGCAATTCGTGAACTTCACCACTGAGGGCATGTTCAGGTATTCGTCCATTCTGGCCTACATGTTCGTGTATTTCCAAGCAGACAAGTTCAACTTCTCCATGCAGAAGATGGACGCCAATGGGAGGCCACAGCCAGTCACAGCGTGGACGTCTCTCCTAAAGTGCAATTGTATCGAATACAACTTCACGACATTCATTGATCAGTTCTACCACCCTGTGGTAAGTATGTTGAGTGGCATTCCTGAGCCACGAGTAAATGACGAAGCTCAGAGAGTTCTACACCTCTCAGAAAGTTTGAAGACAGGAGACTGGTTCTTGTACCAGAATCACTCTGAGATCCGAGTCTATGGGTGCGAGTTGGCACCATATAAGCTTCCGGGATATATACCGGTAAGAGTTTTCGCACTAGAATATATTAGGAAAATTATGAATTCTGATGATATTCACTTTGTTTCCCTCAAAACGAAGCAACAGTTGCGGATTAAAGGGCAGATAGGTTCTTTTATCTGCAATAATAGAGGTGCCGGTGATGAAGCAGACAAACTGTTGAGGGAAATGAAATTTTTGACAAGTTTCACCTGGCATTATGATCCTTGTGGAATCATTTCTGAAATGAGAGTCAGAAATAAGAATGCCCCATATGCACATGAGCCCAGGCCCGAAATCGAAATATTTGCTAATCAAACTGAGTGGGAACCTGATACGTTAGTGGACGTAGAACCTACCGTCGTGATGGAAAAGCAGGTAGCCTCAACAAGCGTGCCTCCCACTGCCACACCTCAGAATCCCAAGGAAAAGAGGCCTCGGCAAGAATCATCTTCTCTGGTAACAGAGGTGTCTCTGGAAGAATTTAATTTGCATGCTAAAAAGCCAAGGACTGTTCAAATGACAGGCACTACAGTGGAGCAAGAGATCGCAATCACCACAGTGGTCACCCCAGGGGTCAAGCCCACAAGTATACCTTTCGGCTCGAGTCAACACAAGGAGATAGAAAAAGTATTGAAAACCACAAACTCTCCCTTGGATACTCCACCAAGCAAGACCGGGCCCAAATTGGGCATTTTTGAAAAATACGACATGATCAAGAAAAAGAACCAGACCCTTACCAGCAGTGCTTATGCCCAATTCCAGAAGCAGTCAACCACAGCTCAACACAGGCTCCTTTCGGCATTCGATACAGAGAAAGGGAGGATGCATATGGCCTACCTCCATGCACAAGTGTCGGATCCCAAAGCAATATCCGATTACAAAAGGGTCACTGTCGAGTTCCAGGCCAAGGACGTGCACCCAGCAGATCAGATGGATCTACACAAGCAAACTGGGGAGATGGTTTTCCACACTCTGGCCCATGCTATAGCTTCTGCTTCAAGATATCGGATAGCGTTGAGCAATGCCCAGACCCAATTGAAGATGGAGAAAATATCCTCTTTTGCAAAGGATAACAAAATCAAGACATTGGAGGAATTGGTCCTCAAAATCGGCTACGACCCTGCTAACGTCAAGGCCGCTGAGGAAATGATAAAAAAGAAGAATGCTGACATCACTTCCTTGAGGAAGCAGCTGAAGCTCCCTCCAACAGAGGACCCACAGACGAAAGAAATAGCTGAAAAGGAAGGCGAAAAGGATGAGATGTTGAAGTTACTCCTGGAGCAGAATGCGCAGTTAAAGGAGATGGAGGCAGAGATAGAGAAACTACTCAAGGAGAAAGAGAAGGCAAAGACAGTGGAAGCCATCCCCTTAAGTGCTATCCCCATTGCAGGATTAAGCACAACGACCGTGACAGCAGTTCCATCCACAACAACAGTGCAAGTACCAGAAGGCACCATAGACCTGGCCAAGTCTATGGAGAGAATGAATTTGCAGGAGTCTGAAATTTGTAGACTTAATAAAGAAGTGGAAAATCTCCAAGAGCTAAAGACTTCTTTCCAGACAAGTCTAGCCAAAGAGAAGCAGGTCAATGAACAAATCAGGAAGGAGCTACAGCAGCTCCAAAAGAAGACCGTGGCAGGGAAGACTCTGGCTGAGGCCAAAGAAGTGATATGGACTGATATTTCTAAGTCCATTAATGAAATATGGCCAATGTTTCAAATAATGTTTGAGCAAAACGAGTTGCTCGAAAGGAGCAAACAAGCAGTGGAGAAAATCAGGACAGAGCTGGGAGACATGCCAGCTAAAGCTAATGAAATCATAAGGTTCCTAAATTCAAAGACCAAGGAGGAACTAGAAGAATTGAAGATCGAGGACAGGACAGAAACCATACTGGAGGTGAAAAGAGTTCTGACAAAAAGAGGCCTCATGCTTCAACTTGAGGAGAAAATCCAAGTTATGGATCAAGGAGTGCAAAAGTTTTTCCACAAGATAGATGCTCTGCAAAGAAAAGGCCTTCCTGGTATGAAAGTCATCAATGATAAATTGATGACACTCCCCGATTATAAGAAGAAGTTAACTGAAGCATCTATTTCCAAGTTTGCAGGGGTACAAGGTAGTATCACGGGAAAGGCATTCATCGAGGCCCTGCAGCTGGATATTGATATCCAACATGAAATCAAGCACATATTCATCATCAAGCCCACATTTGCTAAGTACAAGGATATGGACGAAGTGTACAGGCGATTGCTTAAAATCACAGTGCCAGGTCATATCAGATGGGAAGAGCTGTGCGATCTGCTAGATTAGCAGGTGAGCTGTCATGATCCAATCACCCATCCAGTCAGAAGAGGTTGCGAAGGCACCTCGCCAACGGCCTACCCAAAAGTTCAGCAAACAGTTGCATCGAGTCATCAAAACAGTTTTGATTAGTTAAGTTAGTTATGCTAAAAATAGGATGAACACGTCCTGATCAGTTATGACAGGAACGTTTGTATTTTGGCTTATAAATACTTCATTTTTCAATGTATTGAGGGTTGTTGATTTTGCACACCCTATTGCTGTCAAGCTGTATCATTTTTGAAGAGACTCACCATTAATAAAGAAGAGGCATTTTACAGGATTCTTGCGTATGTTCACTGGTGATGTGATTCTATGAGTTAATGTTTTTATTTCTATGTATTTCATTTTGTTGTCTGAATCTAATCTTTACGAATAGCGTTATGTTGCAGGATTTATCTCTGATACCCTGTTTCCGATTCTAGAGATTTAAATGTTTATCTTCTAAATATCTTCAATTAAGAGATTCTTAAGTGCTTGTTAGTTGAAGTTATTTTCCTCATCTTTTCTTCCATTCATCATTAAAATACGAAAAGATCCAGTGAATGTATTACCTCGCCTTGTGGAAAACCTCTTTGGCATTTCTGGTTATTTCTCAGAATTGATTAGACACTGACCCCATAGCCCAATGGATGTGTAGTTTGTCTCAACCAACTTTAAAAACCCTTCACTACCAAACCAACGATTCCTTTAACTAGCCTAATATTTGAAAACAAACAAAGCTAAATCATATATAGAGATCCCTCTCTAAAGCTGGAAGGGCTAGATCCCAGCTTTAAAAGCGGTTGGTTAAGGTTACCTCTGTAGATTTTTTCTTTTTCAACCTCTAGGAAATTTACAGAGTGATAACAGGGACTTTTTAGTGTGTGTTGTTTTTGAATGAATAGATCACCCTAGCATGTCTTTTGATCCTCTCACACAGTGGAGGATCACGAGCTCTGTCGATCATGAAGGCTTCTATGCCTATCGTCGATTACACTGGAGCCACCCCCGTCACCACTAAGGCGAAAGCTAGACCAACAAGGGTCCTTTGAAGCGACCGGGTCAAAAGAAATTGTGTCCGACCAACATTCGGAGGAATCGACCATTTTGGACCTTGGAGCGAAATCTCTTGGCCCAGTTGAAACCCCAACCACTGATCTCTCGGCACCCCTCATCGTACCGATTCACCTTTACGAGTGCCAGACAGTGTCGCACACAACAATGGAAACAAATGATGTTACTTCTTTTGGGAATTCTTCAATTCCCACTACAGTTGTCGCCACAGGAGAGTTTCCACCTCCTAACCCACCGTCACTGGTCCGAGCCACCATGGTATCAACTGCATCTACCTCACACAGTGGTCCAATACCGTCTTTGGCGGTGGCCACAAACCCTTTAATACCAAGTGCGACAGGCCCTCCGTTCTCATACGGGATGCCTAGTTCAGGTACAAGTCCTGTACTTTCTTTCTCCACTTCACAAACTTCAAGTCTGGGGGAAGGGAGCTCTAACGCTCCTTTGCAAGGCCACATGGGGGGAATTTCAGCTCCTTTTAATTCTTTCCCTTACGGAGGAGGTCATATACCTCCTTCGTCCCCTTCGCTCGGTGGCACGCACCAGCCATCCGCCTCGCTTCCTGCACACCATGGTTTATTTGGAGAAGGGAGTCAAGGGCCACCTTTTCATAATATGCCGGTAGGTTCGACACTATTTTCTTTGTTCGGTGTGTTTGGTAACAACGCATTCTTTTCAGCTACTTTCCCGACTAGGGGCAACCCCAATTTCGGAAAATCTATTCCTATGCAGGGTACTATTCTTGCACAGGGGGCACACCCAGGAACTTCTTCTACATCAGGGCCTTGGAATTCTTGGCAGGGATCCATTCCCTCGTCCAGAATGTCGATCTGGGGTAATTCTTTCCACAAGTAATGGAACCCCAGACAAAGTACTATGCCTATCCCCACAGGACCAACATGGGGCAACCCTTCCCAAAGTCCTTCGAATGTAATGCATGCCCAACCGTCTATGTCCTATTTTTAAAATCAACCAATGATGTCTCCTCACATGCACAATCCATACGCTGGACATGGCCATGGTTTTTACCAAAACCCAGGCCAGCAGCCGAACTTTTCCTGGCAACCTGGTGCCAGTCAAACTCCGGGCCCCTTTTTCGTCGGTTATGACCAACAACCCAAACTACCCTTCCTGGAAACCTTGCATTTGCCAGACTTGACAAGGTTATTGAATGACCCTATCTGTCACGATCCACGTTGGCCTCCTATGCCGACAAAGTTGCCTTCGGACATCCCAAAGTTTGAAGCCAAGCCTAACGAATATCCAAGAGATCATGTGACTACCTTCCATCTTTGGTGCTCATCTAACTCGTTGAAAGATGACTCGGTACAGTTGCAATTGTTTCAACACACTTTCATTGGGAGTGCCACAAAATGGTACATTGAGCTCGATCGTTCAAGATACTCTTCCTTCGGCAACTTGGCTATGGATTTCCTAAACCATTTTCAATTATCGGTGAGATACAACACTGGTACAAAATTGTTGGCCAATTTATCACAGACAAAAGCAGACCATATCACTGATCACATAAGAGAATGGAGACGACGAAAGAGTTTAATTATGGTACCAGTCCCACCAGCATTCCTTCTCGAGTGGTTCCTTAAGTCTTTGGTCCCACAATTATCCAAAGATGTCGCGACGTCAGGAGTATTTTTTGAAGAACACGCCATCATGAGAGTTCAACAACTTGAGCTAATCTATTCTCATTCTGATGTATTATTTGAGATCTTGCCAGATGCGCCACTCTCAATACTTGATAAAACCAGATAAAGAGCTAGACCACATGCCGACGATATTGTAGGTTCAGCACAAACAAATCTCGTTGAGCAACTGACGCAAAAATTGCAATAGTTGTCTATACAACACACAGTAGCCAACCAAACTACTGCTTTGGCTACTCCCCCTACCAGAACGTCGTATGTACACACAGTGCAATCGAATAATCCAAAGGCCACCCAAAATCCTAAAGGAAAGAAAAACAAACGAAAGAAGCCTAAGGGGGATAAGAAACCCACCGATAATGCTGGCGGGGGAAATACTGAGAAACGGAAGGCAAGGTATCCATGCAACCTGTGCGCGGAAGATCACCTGACCCACCTATGTCCTCGGCTTGCAGAGGCCTGACATTTTGTGACACAGCAACAACCTACTGTGTTAACCAATCCATTTCAACATGGGCAAAATCTAACTCAAGCCTCTACAAGCATGGAAGGGGGCAGTCAAGGACCCCCTTCGTCTTCGAACAACCTCGGATCCATGAATGTATATATGGTGAAGGGTGATGCTTTCATATCAACTAGAGCACGTGAATATAGTAAACCAAGCACTTCTAAGAAGGGAAAAAAAGACAAACTCCCATCTCTTCCTCTACAGATTGAGAAGACGTTGGGTGAAACAATGACACGCATCCCCAAAGGCACGTTCAAAAAAGATTCTCATAACCCAAATGCAAGGGCTGCCTAGAACTAATCTATGGTGGAATATTTATCACAAACCCCTTGTGCGATGTCCTCTTTTGAGGTCCTCCAAAGATGCCCTTCCTAGAGGAAAGCCTTGTTAACTGCTTTAGGATCTACCGAGACTTGTAATCTAGATACAATCATGCTGGATACAACCGACCTAAAACCTCATCTGCCTTACCACGTAGCATTTCAGATAGTAGTGTCTTATCCCATGAAAATTTTTACTCGAAATATATTCCGCACAGTGGTTGATGAGGGCACCTCGACATGCGTTATGTCATTGGCATGTTGGAAGGCCATTGTCCAGCCTGTTTTGTCTCCGTCACCTACTCTCCTCACTGATTTCGACAGTCATTTGTTCCAACCACATGGTATCATTCCTTCTTTCCTCATGCAGTTAGGAGGGAATACCATGTGTGTCGAGGTAGAAGTAGTCGATGCACCCCTCGACTATGACCTCTTGTTAGGAAGGAGTTGGACCTATTCCATGAAAGCCTTGGTTGCTACAGTTTTCTGGGTCTTGTTGTTTCCACAGGAGGGCTAGACTGTGACTATCGATCAATTCTCTTTCTCTAGACCTGACCCTTCATTGGGGGCATCCACGGTCCCAATGATTCATAATCCTCAACCAGGTGTAGTCAACATAGGGGTTGGTTTGTGCCCATCTTTGATGGGTACCTTCGATTACCTGCCCCCTCAAGGCGATATCAAGTTTATATCTGATCACCATAAGGTTGAGATTTTTCAATTTTCATCGTTCCGCACGACTTACTTCAATGATCCGTGGATACTTCCTCCCCCATCGGCCACCATGGATGGGACAGGGCACCCGGGCATGTCCATGCCCTTGTCCACAGCTGAAGTAGTGTACTCTTTAGTCCAGCAAGATTCAGTCCACACTGATCCAACTCCTGCACAAGAGTTAGATCCACTTCTAGATCCTATTTGGGCTCAGGGTTCTCTCACTAACACTGATTCGTTAGACTTAGTCTTGCCCTCTGATGAAGCAGTAATTGAAGCAATGACTAGTCCGGACAAACCCTGGGAAGATATTCATCACAGATCATACTTCCTCCCAGAGTTAAGAAGAATCAAAGCTAGAGAATTCACCGTGACTATGACTGGAGATAGGTCTTGTCCTATCAATCCTTTGGCTACTCGTGTTGTTTATGCCGAGGGTAATATGGAAAGTATCGCTAAAACGGTACCTATAAATCTCTCTAGAACCTCTGGCATCGTAGACAATGTTTTCATCGGAGCATATTGCTCCCCCAAGGAGATACCCAACATCAACCCACAAAGTGTCGATCATGAGCTAACTTTGTTGTTTTTCAAGCTCGATTTGAGTTTTGTAAGCAACATCTGGCGAGACTACATTTATGCTTTTCGATCTCGTTTGGATTAACTGAGAAAAGTAACCTCAATGGAGTCTTCTTTAAGCCCTTTTCAGACTCCCTAAATATGAAAAGGTTGCCGAGTGACCTTGTTTCTTCACACTCGTTAAATTGGTCCAGAAGAACGTTCCTTAAACGGGTCTTCTTTTAAGCCCTTTTCAGACCCTCTAAACATGAAAAGATTTCCAACCGATCTTGTGGCCTGTCACGCTTGTTAAACTGAAATTTGAAGTCACGTCTGTTTCGGCATTAGTTTACCCCTTTTTCAATCCGGACGGTCAACTGTACGAACAAAGGTATACTCTATGAAACTTCAGTTCTCTAGAAGAGTTCCCTTAGGTATAATTTTACCCCTTTTTCGGGCCTAAGGGAATAAATTTATGAAAAAGGAGACCCCATAGAGTCCACAGTTAAGCTCTTTTCAGACTCCCTAAAATTGAAAATATCACCGAGTGACCTTATTCTTTCACACTCATTAAACTGGTCCATAAGAACATTCCTGACGGAGTCCATAATTAAGCTTTTTTCAGACTCCTTAAAAATGGAAAAATGGTCGAGTGATCTTGTCTTTATCACACTCGTTAAAATGGTTTTGAATAGACGTCTTGTCAGTTCTAGTTTACCCCTTTTTCGAACCAACTAGACTACCTTCGAAAAAGGTACCCCAATGGAGTCTCCTTCTACGTTTTTTCAGACTCTCTAAATATGAAAAACCATCGAGCTTACCTTCTCTGGGCTCGTTAAAATCACATCGAAGGACGTTACCTTTGTGTGTTTTGTTAATCGCATTTGCATACCCACGTATTTGGCCTAATGTTGTCTCCATGTTGCTCTCAACTGAACCATCTGAAGCATGACGTATATGCAAGCCCTGTAGCACTTTGCCTATGCGTCTTGACACCTTTGGCCCCTGGAGGATTTTTCCCGAGTGTCCTTACTCTGAACATCAGTCTTGTCCTTGTGCCTTGACTTGTATGTTTGCAACACTCGTTCCTCCTTTGTAACATAATATTCTTTTATTCTTTTTCCTACATTATTGAAAAAAGACAAAAAAAAATCAAGTATACCCCAAAAAGAGGAAGGGAAAAGTATTTTCTTTATTGGCAGCATAATGAGTCGCCCTTGGATAAAGAACATTTGTCCGTTTGTTCATCAAACCCTGGAATTTAATATGACCTTAGGAAGTTGTTCTCGCTACATAGAGCTGTGTCCTCCATTTGGTTATTCTTCCAAACATATGGAGAGTTTGTGTTGCCTCCTGCCTCGTAAACTTATGTTAATTCCATGTTGCCTGAGTCTCATCATTTTTCGTGTTGTTGTCCAAGGGAAGTTTATCACCAAGCCTGATTCGACCCCTCTGCAGTTTGTCTCTTGCCCTCATGCCCGACCATCCTAAATGTCCAATCAAGTTCTTATTCGAAATCAATGAAGCCTTCAGTCTGATCATCAAGTCCATGAACGACGAGTCGTCGAAGACATCTAGGTAGTATAGTCGTACACTCATATTACACTCCTACCTGAGTTTTGAATATTTTGAAGTTGTTGCACGAGATCTGAAGACCTCATCTCCAACCATCAGGCCGTATCATCTTCTAGAAGATGGATACTCTATATGTATATCTTTTTGATTTCGAGATGTAGCTCTGTTGTGTATTGTTTGCAGCTACTCTTTATATATTTATATAACATGGATCTATAGTGTATTTGATTGGTATCCATGATTCTATTTTATCCCAATCATGGGTATGCCCACCTTGGTTAGACATTTTTTATTTTGCAGACGGCGCCTCCTGGTTCCTGATCCTTGGGCTCAATTGTTTGGCACATCAGTAGATATTGGTAATGTATTTTGGCCATCAGATGCTATTCTGACCTCACACATTAGGGGGCATATGTTATAACCCTAAATTGCACCATACATGCTTACCTGGCATCAAGCCATATTAGATTCCTTCTTTGCAAAAACACTGCTGAACAACTCTTCTTAAAAACCTCTTTTATAAGGGCCCACATACCCTACTCCATTACTGCATGTGTGTACACGCTAGATGAACTAAAACAACCCGTGTGTACCTACAAAAGTATGAAAACAAGAAAGTTGTCGACGGAACACATAGCTTTAGGTGAGTTAACTGAAACTCCCAACCATGCATGGCCGAGGGTTCGACCAAATACCTAGCTCCTTCTAGCCTATAAAAGAAGGGGTAGGGATCCCATTTGGAAGAGAAAAAATATTGTAAAGAAACTCTACTCAATTTCACATTCCCATTGTCCCAACCCTTTAGCCATAAGTGTGCAAGGAGCAATATAGAGAAAAGAATTTGGAGGACATTTGAAGAGGAGCCCAGGATCAGGTTCGTGGAGCGGGATGTTTTAGGTCAGCCTTGGGAGGAGAAATTTCCTTTTTTCGTGATTTTGTAGGTACACACAGGATGTTTTAGGTCATATAGCGTGTACACACGTGAAATAATGGAGTAGGGCACGTGGGCCTTTATAAAATAGGTTTTTAAGAAGAGTTGTTCAACAGTGTTTTGGCAAAGAAGGAATCTGAAATGGCTTGATGCCAGGTAAGTCTAATGACATGATTCTGTTGTGAGTGGGAAATCCCCTTACGGACTAGAAAATAGGGTTATATTATGCATGCAGATATGACCAAAAGAAATATACTTTCTACCTTCATCCCTAGACTTAAACCCCATTTCATTTCAGAAAATACATGATTAGACCAACATACCTTGTTCCAGGACATGTGTAGTTTGTTGCTTGTTTTGTATGCAGGTCAGCCTTGGGAGGAGAACTGCTAACAAGTGATCAAGCATGAAGAGGGATCGACATCAAACGTCTAGAACAAGGTATGTTGGTCTAATCATGTATTTGTTGAAAAGAAATGGGGTTTAAGTCTGGGGACGAAGGTAGAAAGTAGATTTCTTTTGGTCATATTTGCATGCATAATTTAACCTTATTTTCTAGTCCATAAGGGGATTTCCCACTCACAAAAGAATCATGTCATTAGACTTACCTGGCATCAGGCCATCTCATTTTCCTTCTTTGCCAAAACACTGTTGAGCAACTCTTCTTACAAACCTCTTTTATAAGGGCCCACCTGCCCTACTCCATTACTGCACGTGTGTACAGACTAGATAACCTAAAACATCCTGCGTGTACCTACAAAAGAACAAAAAAAGGAAAGTTGTTGATGAAACACACAGCTTTGGGTGAGTTAACTGAAATTCTCGGCCATGCATGACCAAGGGTTCGACCAAATACCTAGCTCTTTATAGCCTATAAAAGAAGGGGTAGGGATCCCATTTGGAAGAGGAGAAAGATAGTAAAGAAACTCTACTCAATTTCACATTCCCATTGTCCCAACCCTTTAGCCATTAGTGTGCAAGGGGATGAAGGTAGAAAGTAGATTTATTTTGTTCATATCTGCATGCATAATATAAGCCTATTTTCTAGTCCATAAGGGGATTTCCCACTCACAATAGTCACTTAACCCATTTTTAGGTTACTTAATCCATTTCTAGGTCACTTAACCTATTTTCCTTATTTTAGGGTTAACCACTTTCCATGAATAGAAAGTTCTCTAATGTTTTATCATTTAAATATTCCTTCTTGATTTTATCACATTACTTTATTATTTAAATAATCCACCTTGAATTTCTCACTTTACTTTATCATTTAAATAATGATTTCTTCTTTTTAAGAACTTTTACTTCTTTGACCTTTTGGGGCTTCAAGCCATCATATGGGGGTCCTTCAACTTCGTAAAGCCATAAATCTCAAACCGTGAGGAGTTATGTGGCATTCCACATACCACCAGAAATGGCATGAAAATCATTATCCATATAGGATAGTTTCACCAACAACTTCATTGATCTTAATCTTATTATTCCATATACAAGCATGGGTCCTCCAACCGTTCTTCTAGGATAACTCAATCCGCAAAGACTCTTCCCGTGAGGGGTTTCACCATAAGGGGACCACTTTGGAGTTCATCCATTTGTGCACCTTATCAATCATGATAAGACAATAATGAGTAATATTTTCATCAAAAAAAATATGCATCATCATGTAGCAATGACAACTCATTGATCCATCTTCATCTATGCATCATATCAATGATCCATCTTTATCAATTGGTTTCCACTTTGACATCTATCATTCTCATCAAGGAAAATGCATATACATTATTCATCAATCATCAATCAATCAATTACTTGACATCAATCAATCAAACCATTTGCATTAGTGACACATGATCCAACAATCTCCCAAATAATCAAACAATTGGCATCAATGACAACATGATCCAACACAAAAGTACGCTCTACCTGCGTTTGTTTGCTTGGACCTTTTGCTATTTCTGTACCCTCTGTAAGTGATCCTTCAACTCCCTGAAAATTTCCTGACTTTGTTGTACCCAATCCTGTACGATCGGGGCTCTTCTCTCACCAAAATAAATCTCTACAAAAGAGAGTGGGTCATAATTGTAAAATTCCCTGAACGGGGTGATGCCTATTGAAATGTGATGGGTGGTGTTGTAACAGTATTCCCCCAAATGTAGCCACCTAACCCATGCTTTCCGGTGTCCTGCTACATAATTCCTGAGATAGCCTTCCACCCATTTTGACTATTTCGGTCTACCCATTGGTATGAGGGTGATATATAGTGATAGGTGTCAAGTTCGTACCCACCAACCTGAATAAATCCTGCCAAAAGGTTCTCATAAATCGGTTATCCTTGTCACTGACAATGGTTTTGGGTAGACCATGTTGTCTAAATTTCTCTCTGAATAATAATTCGGCCACCTGTGCTTCACTGAAGTCTATAGCAATGGAGAAGAAGTGTGCAAATTTATTCAACCTATCCACTACTACGAAGATATAATCCTTACCTTGCACCCTTGGCAACCCTGTGATGCAGTCCATGGAGATTCTTTCCCATTTGTGCTATGGGATAGGTAAAGGTTGCATCAGTCCTGCTGGATGAGTGTGGTCATGCTTATTCTCCTAAAAAGTAGTACACTCCTTGACGTGATTCATCACATCCTCTTTGAGGCCCTTCCATGAGAACCTCTCCCTTACTTGCCTATATGTTTTTCTAATCCCTTGGTGCCCTGCCACTGATGAGTCATGAAAATCCTGTAGTATCTTGGCCTTGAAGGTTGATTCAAGAACCAAGAAGATTTGTCCCTTGTAGTAGATGATGCCATCAACGAATTTGAAGTTATCATCTTGTACTTTCCCATCCAACAACTGCCAAGTGAACTGATTTCTAGAATATTCCACCAAGAGGTGAGCCTTCCAATAAAATGATATATCAGTCATGGCATAAAATGATGGCCTCCTGGATAAGGAATTTGCAACTACGTTGTTCTTCCCTTTGACAAATTCAATTTCAAAATCATAGGCTTGTCTCCTACTGAACCACTTCTGTTGTCTCTCATTCAAGTCCTTATATTCCAAGAAGTACTTGAGGATGTTATGATCTGAGCTCACCACAAATCTTTCTCCCACCAAGTACTGTCTGAATTTGGCCAAGGCATGCATGATGGACAACATTTATTTATCGTAGATAGTGTAAAGAAGATCGGGGCCCCTCAAATTTTGGATCTCATAGGCAAGGAGATGCCTATTTTGCATCAGTATGACCCCAATTCCCTCTCTGGATGCATCACACTCCAATATGAAGGGTTGGCCAAACTCTGGTAAGGCTAAAACTGGGCATGTGCTCATCACTTTTTTCATCTTGTCAAATGTAAATTGGGCTTCCTCACTCCATTTGAAAGCTCCCTTTTTGGTCAAATCGGTCAAAGGTGCACAAAGTTGTGAGAACCCTTTGATGAACTTCCTGTAATAAGTGAAAATGCCTAGAAATCCCCTCAACTTTGTAAGGGTTTTAGGTGTAGGCCACTCAACTATGGCCTGAATCTTCTCCCGATGTACCTGTACTCCTTTAACTCTAATAATGTGTCCCAAGTAGAGGACCTATGTCTTTCCAAATTCATATTTGGACTCCTTGGCATACAATGATTGATCTTCCATGATAGTCAAGATCTGTTCCACATGTTGAAGGTGTTCCTCCCACGTCTTGATATAGATTAGAAAGTCATCAAAGAAGACAAGGAGATGCTTCCTCAACTGTTTGTTGAAGACATGGTTCATACATGACTGGGACATGGATGGGGCATTGGTTAAACCAAATGGCATCACTAAGGACTCATAGTGGCCGTAGTGACACCTGAAAGCAATTTTTGGGATGTCCTCCTCCCTCATTTTGATTTAATGGTAACCGGAGCATAGGTCAATCTTGGTGAAATAAACAAACAACCCCATGGAGGTCGTCCAATAGCTCATTAATCCTTGGAATGGGATACCTATTTTTTATTGTCTTCTTGTTTAGTGTCCTGAAATCTATGCACATGCGCATGGTTCCATCCTTCTTCTTGACCAACACCACTAGAGAGGAAAAAGGGTTGGAACTTGGTCTAATGTGCCCCATATCCAAGAGATCTTTGATTTCATTTTCTATTTCATTCTTATACTTCTTTGGGTGTTTGTAAGGCATGGTGATGACTGGCTTTTCTCCTTCCTCCAACTCAATGATATGCTCAAATCCCCTGTCTGGTGGCACACCTGGTGGGATAGGTCCAAACACTAAAACGGTAATATGGAAAGTATCGCTAAAAAGGTACCTATAAATCTCTCTAGAACCTCTGGCATCGTAGACAATGTTTTCATCGGAGCATACTGCTCCCCCAAGGAGATACCCAACATCAACCCACAAAGTGTCGATCATGAGCTAACTTTGTTGTTTTTCAAGCTCGCTTTGAGTTTTGTAAGCAACATCTGGCGAGACTGCATTTATGCTTTTCGATCTCGTCTGGATTAACTGAGAAAAGTAACCTCAATGGAGTCTTCTTTAAGCCCTTTTCAGACTCCCTAAATCTGAAAAGGTTGCCGAGTGACCTTGTTTCTTCACACTCGTTAAATTGGTCCAGAAGAACGTTCCTTAAACGGGTCTTCTTTTAATCCCTTTTCAGACCCTCTAAACATGAAAAGATTTCCAACCGATCTTGTGGCCTGTCACGCTTGTTAAACTGAAATTTGAAGTCACGTCTATTCGGCATTAGTTTACCCCTTTTTCAATCCAGACGGTCAACTGTACGAACAAAGGTATACTCTATGAAACTTCAGTTCTCTAGAAGAGTTCCCTTAGGTTCCATTCCTGGCGCACAACTTGGAGCCAATTGGATACAATGAAGGAAAGAGAAAAAAGGGATCCTTCTTCTTCATATTTTTGGGATAGTGCAGCCGCCATGACATTGTCTTTCCCCTTCTTGTAAATGATCTCATAATCATATCCAAAGAGCTTAGTCACCCATTTTTGTTTCTTCTGGGAGGAAATGCGTTGTTCCAGAAGGTACTTGAGGCTTTAATGGTCGGTCTTAATTTGGAAGCGTTTCCCCAAGAGATAAGGGCACCATAGATCAACGACATGCATAATAGCCAACATTTCCTTTTCATAAATGGGTTTGCCCATATTCCTTTCAAACAGTTGCTTACTGGTGAAGGCCAAAGGTCAACCCTCTTGCATAAGGATAGCACTGATTCCTTTCCCTGAGGCATCACATTTCAGCACAAAGGTATTTGTGAAATCAGGAAGGGCCAGAACCAGAGTGGTGCACATGGCCATATTCAAGGTTTGAAAATCTTGAGCAGCGGATCGATTCCAAGTGAAAGAATTCTTTTTTAGGAGAGTCGTGAGAGGTGTTGCAATCTTTCCGTAGTTCTTAACAAACTTGCGATAATACCCTGTTAGGCCCAAAAATCCATGCAAGATTTTGAGATTCTTTGGGTGCGGCCAGTCTTGCATAGCTTCAATCTTTTTCAGGTCTACCCTGACGCCATCCTTGCCCACCAGATAACCCAAGTATTTGACTTCCGAGGCACCAAAAGGACATTTAGACTGTTTCGGGAAAAGTTGGTGCTGAGAGAGTAGATGGAGAACTTGATCCACATGAGTAAGATGGTCTGTCCAATTTTTTCTATAGATGAGGATATCATCAAAGAAAACTAAGACAAAATGACGGAGAAAGGGACGAAAGACATGATTCATGAGGCTTTGGAAGGTGGAGGGGGCATTACACAGGCCAAAGGGCATGACCAAAAACTCATAGTGGCCCTCATGATTTCGAAAGGCCGTCTTGGGGATGTATGCCTCTTTCATACGTATCTGGTGATAGCCCGAGCAAAGATTGAGTTTAGTAAATAATTGGGCTCCACTCAATTCATCCATGAGGTCATCAATGACAGGAATGGGAAATTTATCTTTAATGGTCAGTTTGTTGAGGGCACGAAAGTCAAGACACATTCTCCAAGAACCTTGTTTCTTCAGGACCATGACTACCGAAGAAGAGTAAGGGCTCGTACTAGGACAGATAACACCTATAGTAAGGAGTTCCTGGACCATTTTCTCAATTTCATTTTTTTGTGAAAAGGGGTGGTGATGCAGATGGATATTGGGAGGAAGGCTTCCTGGTACAAGGGGAATGGAATTATCATGAACACCGCAGGAAGGAGGGAGTCCTTGGGGAGTGGAAAATACCATTTGATGTTTAGAAAGGAGGGCTTGGAGGTCTTGCAGCACCGGGGGTGTCTCTGTTGCTTGTATGGCATGGAGTTGGGAAATGACACCAGAATGACCTTTTTTGAGCAGCGTTTCCATGCCATGGGAACTAATGACCTTAGGTGAATCAACAGTGATGCCTCAGAATTTATATTGGTGGCCTTCCTGGTCGAATTGCATGGTTAAGGCCTTAAAATCCGTGAGAATGGGACCCAAGGTCCTTAGCCAGTCTACACCGAACACAATGTCACAACCACCCATGTCGATAGAAAACATATGGGATTTGAGGTGGTAGTCACCGATTTGGAGACACACATTTTCACAGCGCCCTCCACATTTCATGGAACCACCATTGGAAATCATAATTTGGAAATTGTTGACGGCATGGATGTAGCAATGGGTTTCTTGGGAAATGCGGCAATGAATAAAATTATGGGTACTTCCACTATCAACCAGAATGATGACCTTATGATGCTTGATGTAACCAATTAACTTGAGGGTTTGGGGTGCGGAGAAGCCAGTGAGAGCATTGAGGGAAATGATCGGTTCTACTTCGGGAGGGTCAGAGTGAGGGGTTATGTCAGTGATTTCAGGTGACTTAGGCATAATGGGAGTTTTAACATCCTCTTCTGAAATATCCTCAGAGATGGCCATAAAAATCTTTTGTTCCTTACATTTGTGGCTCGAGAAATATTTGTCATCACAATTATAACAAAGGCCTTTGAGTTGGCATTCAACCATTTCAACCCTGGTCAATTTTTGGATCTTTAATGGGGTGGAGGAAGTAGTGGGATTTATGGGTTTAGGTCGAGGGATAAAGGAAGGTTTATGGGTTTGAGAGGATACAACTTGTTGTGATTCTTTAGATTTTTTAGTAGCCTCGACCCAACTCGAAGGTTGAGCCATGATGACATGGGCCTGAATCTCCTCCTTGAGGCCACTGATAAAACACTCTCGAAAGAAAGCATCAGTCATGCCCTCTTTTCGAAAATATAGGCGCTCAAATGTAGTTATGAAGTCTTCAACTATTCCTGATTGTTTCAATTTTGTCAAATGGCCCAAATGGTTGGTGCCAGTGTCAAAGCGTTCATAAAGCTTAGTCACAAATTGGGTCCAAGCAATATACCCTTGACGGGAAGTTTTTCTCCATTTCCACCATTGCCAGTGTTCTTGATCTAGATGGAGAACACCATACTGGAGTTTGTCCAAGTCATCTGTAATTTCGTATAAAGAGAAATAATGTTCCATTTGGGTGACCCAACTAGTGGGGTCTGAGCCATCAAATTTTGTTACATCCACCCGCGGAAGTCGTATGTCACGTTGAAAGTGATGGGGCTGAAAGGTATGGGAATGGGAGGAAGGTTCACCTTTAGTCTTTGGATGTGTGTCAGGAAAAGGGTCATCGGTAGGGATCTTTAGTTTGGTGCAGAGTGATGCAAAGACAGATTCAAGCTGGGTGGTCAGTTCTTGTTTGACTTCCTCCATTGAGGACTGCACAGATGCATTTATGGTTGTATTGATGGATGTATATCGAGAGGCAATAGTAGCACTAAGTTGTTTCACTTCTTTTTGGGTCTCAAGGAAACTAGATTGCAAGGTGTTGAAGTGAGACTCCAGTTCTTGGCTACGGGTATGGGCCATGAGGATGGGCGAATTGAAATGGGGCGGGCGAGGTAAAAAATTTTTACCGAAAAATGATATGGATGACTGTGATAAGGGCGAAGAGATGAATCCAATGGAATATATCTCAAATAATGGTGAAAAAATTTCTAGATTTATACTCTGGTCTGAAGAATACTGCAGTGATGAAATCCCCAAATTCTTAACCAGAAAGAAATGTGTATTTAGTTGGAAACCCGAACACAGTTGCATGACAATAGATCTAGTCAGTTTTAATTTGTTTATGTTTCTGTTCCCCAAGGGTTAGGTATTCAAGGGTTATACAGACAAGGGTTTTTCCTATTCTATAGCTCTCTGATATACATGCGGGGTCCAACAGTAGTACTCGGCCCAATATCTCAGGGCACTAACTAAGGAGGATAGACTGTACCCTTAGTCGTACTACCCGACTACCCAGGTACTAGAGAGTATATTCCTGAGTGTTGTTCTTGGTGACACTATAGCAGTCTGGCGGCTGCTAGGTTTATCTAAAGAGAGCTTCAGGAAATATAGGCCGATCCATACACAGGTGTTGTCTGATGCGCTACCACTCGAAGGGGTACCAACAGGGGTTACAAGGGTGGCCAACAAATGTGAGCTTAATAAACACTTGTATTTCTTGCATGTATGAATCCCTCACCGCAGGTTTATGCACGTAACGATAGATATCTATGGCTTAAAGACGCCGGAATACGTCTCTACCCTGAAGAAAAAAAAATCCCACAATTTTTTCCAAGGAAAGTTCTTTGATACCACTTGCAAGATACCAGATATAATAAATACGCAGAACATAAATAAAATGCTAGAAATGGTAGAATAACAGTAATATAACGAGCAAAATCTCCACAATAACACATAAATAATATGAGAAAAACAACTGAAATAGCACTTTGATTCAAAAAGCAATGTTCATAGGCCTCTTCAAGGGGGAAACCTCCAGTCGAGCAGCGCTCTTTTACAATACTCTCCCAGCTAGGGTTTTCATACCCTCGACCCTTATTTATACTAAATATGTCTATAAAGAGAAGCATCTAGAGGAAGATCCTTCTAGAAGTGGAAGCTTCTATTAGGTCTTCTTACATCTGCCTTATTCTATTTTATTGAAAGGCCTTATTAATATTGAGCTTTATTACATCTGAATACATTGATCTACCTATGTGTGGGTTAGGACCTTAACAGAGTCTCTGGGTCACTTCGATGACTCTACTATGGATGGCATGGACCTGCTGCTGAACTACGTGTTGTTCCTTTGAAATTTTCATCTTCTGGACTGTTGAAAGTCGTTTCAGATGTGTTTTCACTATCGATGCTTGTTGCTTCACCTCCTAGAGCAGTGAATCCATTGTCCTTAGTTATGGGTCCTCTGCAAGGTGCTCATAAGTTTGTTCACTTATATTACTTAGTTTCTTGCATTCTAAGGCCAATGCCTTGATTATTTTGACTGCGCTCCTGGCAGTTTCTTCCCTCTGATATCACACTTCCTGTAGAGTGCTTAGCACTGCTTGCAATTCCAGTTCTACTACTCTTTCTTGGAGCTACTGAATGGCTTCAACGAGCTCCCCCACTTGGCTCTCCACTATATATTCTTCCATCTGTGCCAGGCCCAACACAAAGCGAAGTGCTCTAGCGACTGCTTCTTTAACTCCCATCTTCTCCGCGAGAAACTGTACTTTTTCTTTCTGGATCTGCTCTCTGTCCTTTTCAAACTTCACTTGGAGGTCATCCTTCTCTTACTGTGCAACGTGAAATTGTTCTAGGGATTTCCCCTTTTTCTTGCCTGTACTCCTGCAGACATGACCTTCTCAGCCATAAGGTCTATCAGGATCTCCTGCACATAATTTTCTACTGCGCTACGTTTTCCTGACATACACACTCGAGGTCAGATATCTCAGGTAGGAAGAAAAACACTAAAGGTAAGAAAATCAGGTGGCGAGGTCTCAATAAGCACAACGTGATAGAAATCAGTTCTCTATGGGCTCAGATAATCACAATTTGCAAAAGTGTCCTTGGTAAGACATTCGATGGATTAAATAAACAATGTCATAATAGACTTCCTCCAACAGGAAGGAATGCCTCAATAAATACGATTCCATCCATTATGGCGCGGTCCCAATGGTCCAATTGTGATATTTCTGGTAGTAACTATGTTTCTATCCATTTTGGAGTTTCGTTCTGACCATTGGGATGCCTCCAACAGTCATATATCTTCGTCATGGTGAAGTGCCAGTCTGCGCTATTTTTCTATTCCGACAAGGTTCAAGTTCTACAAGCCTTCCTTCTGTGAATTCCTCTTTGTAACCTCCTGCAAGTTTTCTAGCTTTGCTTTCTTCTTACTAAGCTTTCTTTCTTTCTTTCCTGTGATCTATGTCTCTGGATTCCTCTTTCCATTCTTGTTCTTATCTTCTCTTGGCATAGTAACTTTTCACTTCTAAGGGTATTTCACAGGGTTCGAGGGTAATGCTTCTTCTCTTACTATTTCTAGAGTAGGTTCTCTACTCTCTTGCATGGATAGGTTCTTTAAGCCTTCTTGCATTCTTTCAACTTCAACATCTAGGTCTCTGTCCCTTAGTTGCTTCGACTTGTCCTCTTGTTCTTCTATTAAGCGCGCTATTCTCCTAGCCATGAAATCCCTTAATTCTTTCTTTTTCTGTTCTATAGCTTCCTCTTCTTCTTTCCTTCGGATCTAATCTCTCTCAATCCAAGTCCTTCCTAACAAAAGTGAAAAAGGAGAGTTGTTCTCAACAAACTAAATGACCTCGAATTATTGTTCTGTCGATGTTCCATGAGCACTCACAGGTACATGAGTAAGTCTTCCACATAGGGTTATCATATTTCCTTTAAACAATCCTATTCCTCCCAATGAAGGAATCATAGCAGGCTTTCCCAAAATTTCCCAAGTACTTTCTGGCATAATGTTCACCTGTGTTTATGCATCCAATACACAGTCTATGTCGAAGTCTCCTATTCTTGTTTCTATGCATTGCTTCTCTTTTAAGATCTCTGGTAAACTGATGTCTCTATGATCATTCAATGTTTCTTTCATCTGCAATAATATAGCCTCTGATTCTTTCTGTTTCTTTATCATATTCTTATTCTCTTGACCTTCCTCATGGTTTTCTTGTCTCATGTTCATCTTTTCTACTTTAACAATAATTCTAGGGAAATCCAAAACTTCATGTCCATTAGCTTTACAACAAAGGAAATAGGACCTCTACCAGGGCATTCCTTATCAAGATTTCTTAGTCTTCTGTAACTATAACAAATATTTAATCCTCTCTTTCTCTTAAACGATCCCCAACCTTTCCTATACCGCGCATTGGGATCATAGTGATGGACCTGCAAAATATTCTTTCTAGGATCTTGCATCCATTTGTTAGTCCAAAAATTCTTTCTATGCATAGGAATAACATGTCTTTCACTATTTCTATCAGATCTATTCATATCACATCTTCTTTCTTCTAGTTGTACCCTAGTTTTTAGACTAGGATGAAATCTATCAAACATACCTAGATCCATTCTTTTGAAACAAAAATTTCCACTTATCTTACCTTTATCAGAGCACAAAGCTTTAAGATCTTACCTCTTTTCTTCAGATCAAACTTCTCTTCTTAGCACAAAGCTTCACAAGTCAAGTAGAGTATTGTGCACTAGAGAAATAGATCTACGCACAAAGCTTTCTCTTTTCTTCAGTTCCCAACAATCACAGTTTCAGGGTCCCGACAACGGAACCATTTGTTGGCACAGAGGCAGACCCAGAGTTCAACGCTTCAACAATGCACCGAAAAAACCCTAACTACCAACCCTTTCAGCAACACCTACGAAGAAGATGAAGTCTCACGCGAGGTAGAGGCAGGGAGGATTGTAGGACTCAAGTGTTTACAACCTAGCCGGGACACAGATCTGTGATCACAATACTTAACATAGAACTTTAACAATTAACATTCATTATTTTTTACCATTATTCACATCGCAGGTAGAAACCCTAATTACAAAACAATGTAGTATTCATCAAGGTCTAAGAAAATCTAACCATAACATCAAAATAGATATAACCTTCATTCATATTATTAAGCACTAAGCTACTACATCAGATGCATCTAACATACATAAATATTACAACACTAAGCATACATCAATAACATATCAACCACATCACACAAAGCAACCACAACAAAGGATATACGTGGTTCACCCCCAGCGTGGGGCTACGTCCACCAACTCTTATCCTCTTTTATTAGCTTCTTCCAATCTTCTTACATGCACAGAGACACAAAGACAACTTCGCATAGGACATGAGATCTACACACAACTTGCCATATCCTCCTTCTCCGAGTTAGGTCCAAGCACCAAGCCTTTACACAGCCTGTGCACATAGCACTTACAAAAACACTTGCACTTAGCTCTGCAAGCCTTAACACATCTTCTTGCACATAGCTAACATTAGCACTAAGCCTTCTGCCACTAGGTCTACTTCTAACATCGCCTAGATACTTATTTATATATTACAAATGGGGCCTAAGCATGGGTAAACCCATGGGTCAACATTGCATACCCGTTACATAAACCCTAAACCCAAAAATCCCGTAAAGGGGGGTGAGATCCTGTGATTTCCACTTCGCTCGGGCACTTCGTCTTCGACCAGCCTGTCAAACTCCCAAAAATGGTCAAACATGACCAAGGTTCTCCAAAATTTGGTGGAGGGCCAACATGTAGTAACATGATCACCTGGATCCTCACCAGTATTTCCCATGAATTTTGGAATGTCCAAAGGAAGGTTGGTTGGGATAGGGGGCCATGACAGATCATGATGGACTGGGTCATTCATTAATATCGAAAAATATGGTAGATTAAGTGTGGTCAAAAAGGGGAGTCAGGGTTCGACATTTGAGCCCATGCTCTTGGGAAAGATTGGTTTTGAGGGATTGCAGGCCATCTAGGGTTTTGGTATACACCATGGCCATGTCTAGTAGGGTAATATCCTTCTCCAAACTGATTCATAAGAGATTGTATGGGAACCATACCTACAGGGACAACATAATGAGGGTTATAAACATTTCCCCCAGTTAGAGGAGCTCTAGGCTGGGGGTTGCCTATAGTGTGAAATTGAATCCCTCCAAGGCTGGGGGTTGTCTATAGTGTGAAATTGAATCCCTCCAGGAGGAAATCCAGAGGATAGAGGTGGATGTTTCATAACAAATGTGTTTTTCATAATCAACATGGGGGAGGAAGGGGGAAAGGAAGGAATATAGGAAGTGGCTTGTCCACCCGGTTGAGTACTCCATCCAGGAGAATTGAGACTAGGATTAGACCCAAAATAAAAAGGAGGTTCACCCCAACCATAGGATTCATTTGGTGAATATGAGCTCCACCAAGTCAGAGAGGAGTATGCAGAGGAGCCATATCCCTAGGCCCAAGACTAGGATTTGCATTAGTAGCTGGAATGGAGGATGAAAGTTGTGACGTCATATTGAGAATAGCAAAATAAAAAGGGTTAGTGACCAAAGGTATGGATTGAGAATTCTATCCTGGCGCACCAAAAAGAGACCCGAAGGGTTCGTTTGTATGGGTCGAGTAGAAACCAGAGGCTGGATAGGAGTAAGGATGGGAACCTCCGACACTAAAACCATTGCGGTTGAAGGAGTCGAATGAATCACATTAACTACAGTAGGTATAGGAGTTGAGGGACTCCCTCTGTCATTCAGACTCGACTCAATACCCATAACTAGATAATCAAAAGTCTGGGAGGTGGAGATATATGTACCACGTTTGTTAACTTTACGCCTTTTAGAAGGAAACTTCGGTAAAGACTCAAAATAAGGTGGTAACTTCAACAAATGACAAGACCTTGTTGGCAACCACCAATTCTGTCAATTTTTATCACAATTAAAATCACCACAAAGAGATTATATCTTTCTGTAGCTTCCACCTCCTTACATTTATAAACGCTTATGTTTCTGAGCCTCTTGGTGATTATTGAGCTAAATTTATCTTATGAGTTTTTCATTTAAATTTTCGTTTGTTTTGTTTTGAAATTCATGACTGAAAGCATGAATTTAAATAAAAACTTGATAATGATTCTATACTTATATTCCCTACCTGGGAATTTTCACTTTGAAGGCACCCATATTGTAACATCCCCCGGCCGTCATCCCACCGGCCGGGAAAACATTACTACGCCGAAAAACACTTATGTAACACATTATGCATTCTAATGAACTTAAAATGCTTAATTACAGTTAAACATAGATTTACTGCTAGCATTTCAGAGTTAATGGAAATAACAATAATTCATATGCACAACAAAATACGTGATAACATTGCAAGAATCATAGGTATGCAATTTAGTTAATTACAGAGTTACAAAACATAGTGACACTTATCTTTGAAACTGTCACACAACACCAACTGCATGTAGACATTCCACGAACCTCCTAGACTTAGACCGCGCTGCTCATCACTCCCAGTAGTAGGTCACCCCTGAGCTGGGACTAAGCTCCACCGAGTAGGGATTCCTAGGCTAGGAAGGGAATACAAGAAGACACACAGTCACAGAAGAAGGATCCTCTCCTAGGAACCACTTATGCCCACTTCCACAAAATCTCCTTCCCCACATGCCTGTCCCACCCCAGGAGTATACACCTTATCTGTCACCTAGACAGTCCTTCAACTGCGAACCTCCCTTGCCTTGGGCTTCAGCAATAGACCGGACCGAAAATCTCCGAGCTCTGTGGCATCTACATGGTTCCTTCCAAGATCTCTCTCCTTCTTTCGCGCACTCTCTCACAACAGCAGCAAACCACACCAGCCAAGAACTGTGTGGCCTCCACAGTCAACTGGGAAAACAAACACGGGTTTCCCAAACAGATGACAGACAGATGCTTCAGCCCAACCAGACATTGGCAATTATGGGACATTCGGTTTTCCCAACCATCCATACAGAATAAGCTCGCGGTTCTAGGTTTTAGGGATACATGATAAGAAATTCACATAGAGGTCGAACACAGACTCGACGGTTTTGACAAAGGGTGTACTAGCTCCTCCATAAATCAACACAGGATGGCTTCTTGGTTCTGGTTTTAGAAATGCATAAGGGTACACAAAGATTCCATGTAGAGGATTAGACGGTTCAGGTGATGGATCTAAGTATGAACACCAGAAAAAGGTCTCTCTTGGACACCCACCAGATCTAGCGGAGGATCGAGATCAGGCTCCTGACTCAGGTGATGGATGGAGGAATGTCGGATGAACCCCCAACACGGATATCTTCTTAGGTTTTAACTGCATGCGCCTGGGCCAACACATGTCTCCCATGAGGCTGCATGTGCTTCATCAGCTGGTGTGCTCTTTTAGGCACATGTTTCCCCTTCCATGGATTTGGGATCAGGGAAACATGTTTCACACATCATTTTAGAATAATAATTTAATATTATTCTCAAGAGTTTAATCCCCCTCAGCTTATCCCCTCTTCCAACCTCTTAGCCCCCTCTCCCTACCCAGTCTTTGTGGAAGATTAGTTCCCCATCACTCATTCATCGTGGTTGATCCACATGCAAAGATGTTTTTACATTAATAATGTGCACCATTACATGTACAAAAATCAGTCTCTTGGCCTTCAACACTTAGGCTCTCTGGCCTAATAATCACATAAGCCCACCAGCTTATATAAACTTGGCTCACCAGCCTATAAAAAATAATTACAGTTCATAAACAAGATTTATACTTCATAAACATGATTTACAACAGGGCTCGGCCTTGGGGACATTACACATATGTTTCTAAGCTTCAAGTTTTATAAATTCATTGATTAAATTACCACCACAATCTTTATGTTTTATGGATATCATCATTTAATCAGTTCCTTGGCTGATCATTTGGTTGTAATATTTGAATTGTATGAATTCACAAAACATTGGGTTAAAATTCGATATGGGTCTCATGCTCTCAACAATCATATCAACCTTCATGTCACTTGGTACTGGTCTATTTTACCCACGACTACACCTCACCCAGTTGTCCCACACATTAATGAAACCATTCATTCTTCGAATTGGCATTCGATGGTAATCAGGGGTTTGATACTCATTATGGGAAATGTCTCTTATATCTGTGTGCCCTTCGGTTCCCTGTATCTCCAAACTTAAGCTATCACAACATGGAAGTCTCCAAACTTCCTAGGTTTCGGGCCTTTTTAGTTTGCACAGACCTCTCTCTGCTACTCGTCTATTGGAATTTGAAACCTACCTCCTGTGATATATTTTGTGTCTATTGCACAATGGCCATGGCCCCTATGATTCAAATCCAGCCGAATGGTTGTCAAGCTCTTCTTTCCCACTATGACACCATAGATTACTTGAAGGCTCACAGTTGGGATATCTTCCTTAGGAAATTTGAAGGCTACAACCTCGTGGTCGTGTAGGCCTTTGCGTAGACATTTGATGGGTTTAGGGCCAAGGTCAAGGATGTCCAATTGGAGGTCAAAAAATATTTCATGGCCCGAGTGACAAGACTCTCGTTGGAAGGCAAAAAGTGGTTTAAAAATGCTAAAATAGAGGATGTTTAGTTTATTAGTTACAGGTTAGTTTACTTGTTATTTAGTTAAGTTATTTATTAATGAAATAAGAACAACCTGAATTAGCTTTGACTGTTTGATTATTCTTATTTCAATTATATTTGTTTAGCATTCATTAGTTTAGACTTTTAAATATTCAATAGAAAAAAAAAGTGTATGTGCTTTCTTTATCTCTTTTATAAACACTTTAAAAAAGCATCTATTTCGCAAGATATCCAGTAAATCTTGCAAGTTGTATATACATTGTTCATAATCATATTCACATATTCATGTTTCTATTTTGACGCTTGTAAATTATTAAACTTATATTCTTAGTATCATAGCTTTATAGATTAGTTTCATTTCTTTTATTATTTTTAAGACTTTAGTTGGCCAATGGAGCCATTAAACCCGTCGGTTCATTTAATTCCAAACGGCTTGGGTTATTTAGACAACCCAGGTTCAGATTTGAACTTCCATTTGGCGGTGTGTCAATTATGCCTGTCAACAAATGGCACTAGAAGGAGGGCCTGAAGTAAATTATTGACACATGGAGGTCACAAGACTCCTTCCCCACATACCCGCACTCTTGTCGTAACGCGTAGTCTCTCTGACACAAATGTTACACTTGAAACAACAACTACCTCAAACGATAACCCTGATATTCCAGTTGAACCAGTGACACTGGTCCCTCAAGGGATTGACGTCCAATAAATTGTTCGTCAGTCACTCATAAGAACTCATAGTACCTTAGCCCGTATCATACAACCTCGTAGGCCACTTAATCAACCCCTAGATTTCACAGATATCCAAGAACAACTTCAAGGCATTGTTCTGCCTGAAAACCCTTTAGGGGGAAATACTACCAATCCCGCTGAAACGCTTATCCCTAGAGCAGGAGGATCTAGTATCCCACAATATCCACCTGTTTCTTCTCCATCCTCTTCAGGAGGAGAGTATTCAGACGAAGGAAGTTCTTCATCAGAACCATCTCAGCCTTCGACACCACCAACGCCCATGGAAAATCAAAATAATCCTGCCAGACCTTGGCTTGATTAAGATGTTGTTGTACCTAGACCCCAACACCCATTACCTAAACATTCGGAGAAATGGCTGCCTAAATTTGATCCAGATTCAAAGAAATCCGCTGAGGATCACATCAAAAAATTTATGTTGGCCATTAGACTCTGGAGTGTTGAACACGAGGATGTAGTATGCATATTATTTCCTTATACTTTTGAGGTAAATGCCTCCACATGGTATTTCTCTCAACAACCCCAGACCATCATCTCTTGGGACAAGTTCAAAAATTGTTTTCTATGAAAATTTGGAGATGATAAATCTCCAGAAGTCTTGGTTATGGAACTCTCTAGCTTAAAAATGAATCCTAAAGAAAAAGTGAAAGACTTTAACCAAAGGTTTCTGACGCTAAATAACAAAATCCCTGCAGATTCGATGCTCGTAGAAATTTTAATTATTGCATATTATGCTAAAGACTTGCACAATAACAAACCATATGGGTTAAAATGTCTAAAAAGAACACGTTGTTAGAGGCCTTTGAGGAGGCAATTCAAATTGAGAAAGATATATTGAGCTTAACAGATAATCTTAATAGCGAAATTGAAACAACTTCATCTTCTAAGAAGAAAATAGAAATTCTCACCAGGCCTCCCCAACCTAAAAATCAACAAGAAACTTTAGACTTAGAGATCTTGTAGAAATATTTCCAAAAACTATCCAATCAGGTCGTTGACTTGAAGAGACCAGTCGAGGAGGAATCCACAAGAAAAGGAAGTTGCAAACCTCCCTTTAGAAATCCTTTTCTTCCAAACTGACCAAACCCAACCACAAAAGGTCTAAATTTCGAAAGTTTACAGTATGCTTTGCAAACCATCTTAGAAGCACACGATAATTCTATTTCTGTTCCTCCTGAAAATTTTGATGATATAGTTGAGGAAGCGGTACCAGAAGAAGAGGACTCATCTCCTCCTGTTTTTGGTCACTTGTCGGACAGTATCGTCCAAGCAAATTTTGAAACTGTCCACCCCTACAACACAAGAAGCAAAACACAAAACAAACCCCCTCCTGAAGTAAGTAAAAATGTGTTTCCGAAATAGTCAAAGCAAACTTAAATTAAAGAAATCCTAGCAGCCCCTGTTTTAGAATGTAATTTAATTGAAGATCTGAAAAAATTGAGGGCTAATATTTCTTTTTTTGAACTGCTGAATTTCCTCTTATTTTGCAGAAAATGCTTCAAAGCATCGCTGAAAACAACAAAAAGAACGATCTTAGCAGCAAAAAATCAGCATAAATTGATTCAAACGCAGCTAAAAATGCCCCAACTAAAAATACATATGAACCTCAAGACAAAAGGGACTTAGCAAAAAAAACTGTAGCAAATGTAGATAAAACTATTTTAGGGACAACGATAAAAAATCAGCAGAATTTTGTTATTCCCACACGGAAAAATGTCCCACCTTTTTTATTAACCTTTGAAATTTTTAATAGGAATGCACATAATTGCATGGTTGACTCCGATGCATCATCAAACGTGATGACTTTATATGTATGCCAGAAAATTAATGTAGAAGTTAAACCTTCTGATATCAAAATTATTCAACTAGATCGAACGAACGTTAAAGTAATTGGTGAGCGTAAGAATGTGATGATTAGACTATCATCCAATCCTAAAGTTCATCAGATAATTGATATTATCATATTTGATATTCCTGAAGTTTATGGTTTTTTTTTAAGCAGAGATTGGTCGAAACAACTGCACAGTCATTTTTCTACAGATTGGTCTAACTTGTGGTTGCCTGAAAATGGGCATGCAAACAAAATCAAGATAAACAAAGAATGTTATCTTAAGCATATAGTGAAATATCTAAATGATACAAATGAGCCTTTCGTTACATCCACAAATTCATTTGAAACGCAGGGAATGAATACCTTTTTTGGTAATTTCATGACCGAAATCTCTTCTATCACGGATCTAGGACAACAATATGAAGTTACAGCCTATACTCAGACCCCAACTTTTCCGAATATACCAAGTACTGCTAATGATGCACAGATCTGGTCCTTATATTTCGATGTATCCAAATTCAAAGAAGGAGCAGGTGCTGGCTGTGTACTCATCGATCCTATAGGTAATAAGACTTTTATTGATTGTCAGTTACAGTTTGAATGTACTAATAACACGTCCAAGTACGAAGCACTTCTACAAGGACTTAAGAAAGCAGTGGATATGCATGTGGAAAATTTGATAGTATTCAGTGATTCATAAATCATGGTCAAGCAAGTAAGAAACACATATTGTTTGTCATCGCATCTAAAAAGCTACCAAACCGAGGTATGGAGTTTAATGCATACATTTTTAGCATTTAATATAAATTTCATTCCTAGGATGAGTAATTCAGAAGATGATTTATTGGCCAATGTTGCTTCTAAAATGTTTCCCTCTAAAGGTATTTCCCCTAATTTGTTTTTGATCGAATTATTGTTCTGGCTATCGATTATGGATAACATCACAAATTGGAGAGTATTCAATGATGACCAACAGATCATCAACTTTCTGCATATGGAAGACACCTTCCAAGATGCAGTCATTGATGAAGGAACTCATGACGAAAATCTCTGAAACTTCATGGTAATATTTGATCCTCGATCTCCTGAATCGACATATGAGATGGTAAACTCTATCCCCAAATCTGTTGTGAGATTAAATAAATTTTAAGACTTGCATGACAAATTTAGAGGGGCAGTCAATTGCAAAACTAGCATCTCGCCTTTGATCTATGAAACGGTTAATTTAGGAACAAGAGATAAACCTCAAAATATTAATCTCAGAAAGGGATGTTTCGAGCAAGAAAGATCCGCTTTTATAAAATTATTTAAGGAATTTAAATATGTTTTTGCTTGGACGTATGATGACTTGAAAACATTTGACCCCAACATTATACAACATGTAATCCCTATGAAACCCCAGATTCACCCTTTTCAACAAAAATTAAGGAAGATGCATCCTAAATTGGAACCCAATGTTAAAAAGTAACTAAACAAATTACTAATTGCAAAGATAATTTTCCCGGTTAGGCACACTCAATGGGTGTCTAATTTAGTCCCTGTAAGGAAGAAAAATGGTGAAATTTGACTCTGTTTCGATTTTCAGAACTTAAACTGAGCGTCTGATAAAGACAAGTACCATGTTCCTCCGATGGAACAAATTCTACAATAGGTGTCTGGTTCCGAAAGACTATCTCTGCTAGATGGTTTTTTGGGATACAACCGGGTCCTTATGTCTCCTTCGGACCAGCTTAAAATGACCTTTTGTACCCCATGGGGCACTTACGCCTACAAGAAAATGACTTTTGGACTGATAAATGCCAGTGCTATTTTCTAGAGAGCAATGTATATTGCTTTTCGTGGCCTCATTAACCAGTCAGTTGTGGTCTATATTGATGATGTAACCATCTTTTCTAAAAACAAGAAAGATCACGTGTCTCACCTTAGGGCTATCCTGGAACGATGCCACAAGTTCGGCATATCTCTCAACCCTAAGAAATCGATCTTTGCAGTAGAGAAAGGTAAACTACTTGGGTTTATAGTTTCTAAGGATGGAATGATTATTGACCCCGAAAGAACCCAAGCCATTGCTAAACTTCCCCCTCCTTCTTCCAGAAAGGCCATGCAATCCTTTTTGGTCAAGATTAACTTCGTCAAAAGATTTGTCCCAAGTTTCTCAGAAATGGTCAGACCATTACAAAATTTAATTAAAAAATATGTTTTGTACCATTGGGGACCACAAGAAAGTTAAGCTTTCGATTCAATTAGAAAATCAATAATAGAAGTCCCTTCCTTGATGAGTCCCGATTTTTCTCAAGATTTCACTCTTTACACTTTTGCATCTTACTAATATTATGCTGATGTGATTACACAGAAAAATGTTGAAAGCAATGAGATACATATTGCCTTCATGAGCTCATCTTTTAAAGGAGAATCAATTAATTACCCAACAGTATATCAACATGCATATGCTATTTTCAAAGAAGTGAAACACTTTCGGTCTTACCTGTTGAAATCCAGAACCAATGTTATTGTTCTTTACCTTGTTGTGAGAAACCTGTTAGTACAAAAAGAGCTGGGTGAGAAAAGGGAAAATTGGATGACTTCTCTACAGGAATATGACCATGAAATAAATCCCGCACAAATTGTTGGAGGTCAAGGCCTGTGTAAAATAGTGGTTGATTCAGTTGAAGAACAAGAAATCCAAATAAACACATGAACTGTGAATCAACATAACGAAAAATAGATCAGTTGTGCACAAGCTACCCCCAATTCTTGGTATGAGAACATTAGATTTTATTTAATTCATGGATATGATCCCCAAAACAGAAGAGCACATAGGCTTAAATCTGCATCTTTCCATTTAATCAATGATATATTATTTTGAAAGAAATTTGATGGTGTTTTTCTGCGATGTTTAGAAAAGGAGGAATCCAAAAGAGTGTTGGTTGAAATTCATGCAGGTGAAGCCAGTGGTCAGTTCGGTGGAGATAACACTGCCCACAAAGTTCTAAGAGCTGGATACTATTGTCCTACATTGTTTAAAGATGCCCATACACTGTCCCACAAATGCATAATCTGCCAAAAGGCTGCAGGACGGGTGAAAAAGAAAGCTTTCCCTTTGCAACATGTTACTGTAGATGCGCCTTTTCAGCAATGGGACCTAGACATCATAGGACTAATTAATACCTCTTCTTCGCAGCAACACAAGTATATCCTTACAACAACAGACTATTTTACAAGATGGTTTGAAGATGTACCTTTAAAAGTGGTCAACACCAACCAGGTAGTGTCTTTTCTAAATTCCCATATCATCACTTGATTCAACATCCCTGAATGTCTGGTTTTTTATAATGCCTCTTATTTTTTCGTCCCTTGATATGAATGTTTTTTCTCTAGAAAAAGGGATCAAACTAAATTATTCTGCTAGCTATTACCCTCAAGGGAATGGTCTAGAAGAATCAATAAATAAGAATTTAATCAAGATTATTAAAAGGACAGTTTCAGAAAATCACAAGAATTGGCACAATGCACTGTATAATGCACTTTGGGATGATAGGGTAACTCCAAAAGCTTCTATTGGTAATTCCCATTTCTTCCTCGTTTATGGAAGAGAAACCATTTCCCCCCCGCATGTCTTACTCCCTTCTCTGCAATTGTTGCAGAAAGTTCAAGAAGAGGAGTGCCCTCCTATAGAAAATCGAATAAATGCCTTATTAAAAATAGAGGAGGTGAGAAAACAAGCAAAGCAGAAACTGGATCAACACCAACAAACTGTAAAAAGTTGGTTTGATTCAAATTCATCTTCAGATGGGAATTTTGATGTTGGAGATTTGGTTCTCAAGTGGGACAAACCCCACGAGGGTAAGGGGGAACATACCAAGTTCCAAAACCTATGGTTAGGACCATTTGTAATTTATGAAAAATTGGGTTCTAGCTCTTCCTGTCTGCATAATTTGGAGGGACAGCTAGACACTTTCCCAGTGAATGGCCAGGCTCTCAAGATATATTTGACTCGATGATTTCTATTCCACCCTCTTGTAAATATTTTTGATTTTTCTTTTCTGTTTTGATTTTGGTTCTTTTCATTTTTCCTGATTTTGATTTATTTTCTAAATAATTATGCCCAAGTCACCATTTCATTTTTGGAAGGAAAATCAGAATTCTCATTCATTAGCAGCAACTGTTAACATTTCAAGCACTTGAACAGTAAATGTTAAACTCGGATCAACAGAAGTAAGTTTCTGTTTAAATCAATGTTTCTGGTTTCTCATTGAAATTACAAGAAGACATGATTATCCTTAAAAAAATTCTAACGATGTCCCTATTTTAAGGAAAACAAATCAATTGTACCTTCCCATCCTCGAGATGGTTTCTTAACAGAAATCTAAGTGTCCAAATCGTGATGAAGATCACCAAAATAGAAGAATAATTTGTAAATGATCGAAAATTTCATTCCAAACTATGAGATTTTCAGTATCACCCCACCCTCTTGAATATCATGAAGTTATGGAAATTATAAACAAATTCTAGAGGGTTGAAAGCACTGTAATGTGTGGGAAGTCTTTGTAAATCCACCAAGACACTGAAAAGGTCTACTGGTAGTAGTTAAATGCATGCATGATACCAAGGAAACTTCGTCGGGTTACTAAATAGGCCTGCTGGCAGCGAAGCAATGTCGGGTTTAAGAAGATCCTCAAGTATGTCTTTTAATTTGATCAAGTGTGAAGATGTTTTTTATCATCAATGGACGACTCTTGGACATGATAGAGGTACTAGAGTGGTGTAAATGACATCCCTTCTGAGGCTATGGACGCCTGCTAGCAACAGTGGCCCTATCAACAATATCAAAGTCAACTGCATAAACATCAGTATACTCATAAATCTAAATTAGATACCAGATTACATTTTTGAACATAAATACATCTAATTCTAAACTGCATTATTTTTTGAGTTATGATCGGAATGCTTGACTTGTCATTAGCTATTTCAAAAATTTTATTTCGTCTGAGCCCCAACCATAAGTTTTCTGGTGATACAGAGATAACTGCTTCGCCCAGTGTGTCACCATTGTTGGCAGCCACCAATTCTGTCGATTTTTATCACAATTAAAATCACCACAAAAATATTATATCTTTATGTAGTTTCCACCTCCTTACATTTATAAACGCTTATGTTTCTGAGCCTCTTGGCGATTATTGAGATAAATTTATCTTATGAGTTTTTCGTTTGTTTTGTTTTGAAATTCACGACTGAAAGCATGAATTTAAATAAAAACTTGATAATGATTCTATAGTTATATTTTCTACCTAGGATTTTTCACTTTGAAGGCACCCATATGTTGCTAAGCTTCAAGTTTTATAAATTCATTGATTAAATTACCACCACTATCTTTATGTTTTATGGATATCATGGTTTAATCGGTTCCTTGGTTGATCATTTGGTTGTAATATTTGAATTGTATGAATGCACAAAACATTGGGTTAACATTCGATATGTGTTGGGCTTGAGATATGATCAATTCTATGACAGTTATTATACACTTTTGCCGAATGTATATATGTGTTTTTCATCTTTTGAAAGAGATTTTTGAATAATTTCATGATAAAATGGTATGATCAACACAAGGTATGTATAATCAATGTTTAATGATTGTATTGGATATAATTCATCATGTTTGATGATTTCCAAGAGCTAATTCATGTTTTTTGATGTTACAGGAAGAAAATGCACTACGTTTCTTCTTCCAACACTCGTTCCAGTACTTCATCCGGCACTATTACAGGCAACAAACTTAAACATTAATTTTTGGGAGGATGAAGTGGAATCTGAAAAATCCGACACGTGGGTTTTGTGCATAGTATGCCCAATTAGTTCCTAGGTGGGCCGTTTCCTGAAATTGTGAATAGATTAAGAGTAGTTCATGGTTATCAATTCGACATCCGACACTCGTTCTGGCACTCGATCCAGCACTCCGTCCAACACCTCTTCCTACACAAAAACGTAGGGTGACTTGGTGGTTATGGTATTGGCGGCCAATGATGGGAAAATCGGAAATGTGGGTTTTGTTCTTTCTTATCCCCTCCAACTACCGAACTCTTGACAACTCGATTTTGGGTTGTTATGGTGGGTGATTATTGGGTAGCTCTGTTTCGGCAGTTAGGGCACCATTAATGAAATTTTCCAATTTTAGAAGTGGTTTGAACCTCCTGCGGTCAACCACTTAGCTTGTAAACATTATAAATACCACCAAGGTGGTCATACATAAGCTAAGCATCATATACATCAGTTTGATAGCTAGAAATATGTTTTTACTCTGTTTTGGTATTTTACATTGTCAGAATTATGCAAGAACTGTGTTTCTGCATTTTAATGGTGGATTCCTTTTGTTGAGCTTGTGGTGTGCTTTTAGGGAGTGACAACGACTTGCTGGGGGGCCCACCAACAGTCTGGTAACTCTTCCATGTGTTGTTTGTACATTTCATAACTTAGACATCTCTCTTTTTCATTTCTTGTACATGTATTACTATTTTTCTTCTGTTATATAATTTGTTGTTGTAGCTTAATGATTTGGTTCTTTTGTAGGTTAGTATAAAGGCATGTGTTAATATGCATCGATTTGATAGATAGAGACAAATTTACAAATTCATCTACTAACCCCGTGTGCAAGTAGATATTAGATTACATTTTATTCATGCTTTTGAAATTTGATTTAAATAAGAATTAAAACAGAGTAGAACAAAGTTTTAGTTTATATTTTCTTTAACCAAGACTTTGGTGGATGGATAGGGTTAGTTTAAGTTTTTATTGCCTATTCAATTGTTAATTATATTTTTCTTAATTAGTTGTTCATTAATTTATTCATTAGTTTACTTTGTCATGCTTTAATTTTTGTTTTAAGCATTTTCCTTATTACATTTTGAATTGTTAAAATAGAGCTAGTTTAGTTTATGTTATGTAATTTCTTGCCTAGAATTAGATTGCAATTGTAGTTCTTAGTTAATGAATGAGTTTAAGTATGAATTTTGCTTATGTATAATAGAAGTATAATGATGATCTCGTTATGTTGTTGATGGTTAATAAATGAACATGCAGTGTATTTAATATTATTTTTGTCTTCACATAACCACCAACATTATATTTGAATTGTCATAGGTTAAATATAGTTTCTTACTTTCATAGCTTAGAAAATAGTTTTATTGTTGCTCTAGGATAGATAGACTTTGCTTTGATAGATTAGATAGTAGCTTTCTTATCATAGATTAAGAATTAGTTGTTAATATTTATTGCTTTCAACAAAATAGATTTCCTTTCATGCATTGCATTAAGCATTTAGATTTCCTTTCCCGCATTAGAAACAGTTTTGCATTAGGCATGTAGTCCACTTGCCTCTTAGGCTAGATATTTGTTCAATGAGAAGTTTTGTTTGTAGTAGTTAGTTTCCTTTGCTTACTTGTCTTTTGCTTTCATAGGTTAGTTAGGTGCCTTTGCTTACTTGTCTTTTGCTTTAGTAGGTTAGTTAGGTGTCTTTGCTTACTTGTCTATTTTCTTTAATAGGTTATATAGGTTCTTTTGCTTACTTGTTTATTTATTTTCTTTCATAGGGTAGTTGCTCATTGAATGTAGGTTGGCAAGTTAAAGAAGTTGGCTTTTGTCATTTGCTTATTATGATTGGTAGTTTTCTTTTGCTTATTGTTTGCTTTACATAGAGTTTTCATTTGCTTTCTTAGGAACTATCCATCGATCCTTGGCCCAAAAGTACTTAGGTTACCTAGCTTCAAGTTGCTTAGTAGGGTTTGCTCATTAGATAGTTTTTCTTGAGTAGATTAGCCTTAGATAGTTGCCTTCCTTAGTTAGACTATACTCCTACCAACCTTCTACCTTTGGCATATATTTTGCTACAAATCTAAGTTTACTTACCCCGGGTTGACAATTTAATTGAGGGTAGTTTAGTGTCTTTTTAGTACATATAAATCACCTAACATTTTGGCGCCGTTTTCGGGGAGTTGTCTTAAGGTAAGAAGTAGTTAGGAAATAGATCATCCTTAGAACTTAGCATTATATTGGTGGTGGGAGAGCTTTAATACGAGAGGTAAGAACCTGCGCATCTGCTATAGCAGGTTCCCCCAAACCCAATGGTAGTTTTTGTTTTTGTTTTTGTTTTCTTTCATGAATAGACCTAGAACCCAAATGATAGTTTTTTCTCTTGTTTTTTCTTTCTTTCATGAATAAGCCTAGAGACCCACAAGGTAGATACATTAAATCTAAATTAGACCTTTCAAACAAGGTTACTTCCGATCTCTTTGGGGGAAGGAACGTTCCTCTTATAAAATCCACAGACCGATACCGAAAAATAGGAGCTAGCTCAACCCAAAGAGCTAAAGCAGTCTTTAAAATAGACTAAAACATGGAGCACTATAGAATAAGAAATTGAAGTATCAGTAATAGTGGGATAGAAGGCAAGACCACTCTAGCCTTCTATAGAACCAAACAATACAACCTTTGTTTTCTTACCACCATCAGGAGATCCTAACTTTGTGGACATCATCTTTGTGTGAACCAAGTTTTATCAAATGGAAAGATGAACTGAGAAGCAACTTTTAGCCTAAGGGAACTTTCTCAAATCATAGCAATAGCTGGGATCTCTTCTTCTCAAGAAGAACACATCTTGACAATAGTGAAAAACTTGAATACCTCTCCAGAAATATTAGAAGAATCAAGGTCCTATGAGCTACAAAATGATTTTCCTTTCCAAAATGTGAAGGAAACCGAGAAATTATGGACTACACCTAGTAGAGAGCAATCATGAAGACCTAAGATTGAGGAGTTCTCAACATCCATCTCAGCGGATCCTTTATGTACTTAAGAAATAAATCATCCAAAATAAGAGGATCTGCATAGCATGATGAAGGAGAGCATAGAAATTACTATTGATAAATATCAAGATTACATTGAAATTTGGTTTCAAGAGGTCGTCAGGCCACAATACTATTCTCTTCTTCAACACCTTCTGATTCCAAAACAAGTAGGTTGGTTGGTTCTTCATATGCAGGTAATCACTGTGGTAAAATTTTCATATATGGATATGAGTATGTTTCTTATCTTGCTCTGCGCATGGTTACATTGGAAGAGCTCTTACACTTGAATAAATATTTTCCCTTTCCTTTTAGGTAGGGTAGGATAGTAAATAAAAGTTGCATATTGTTAGTTTAGCTTAGAGTCTAATGCAACCTCATTTTACATTTTTTTTTAAGAACTATGAGATACATGTTCCTATGAATTGATCTCATTGATCTCATTAGTTCATTATATTTTAGAGTGTGGTTTTTGTAAATAGTTTTAGAGATCTCTGTAGGTATTTATTTCACCAGGAGTAGACAATTTCAAGGAGATATAAAAGAAGAATTTTTCTTCAAAACATTGCTATACTTGAACCTTGTTGTCTGCTAAGCATCAAATGAATAATGACTTGCTGTAATTAGGCATATTTTTGCAAAGACTTTCATCTTCTTTTTCTCAAGGCATCTTAAATAATAGTTGCTCTTGAACCTTCACCACTATATAAGGAAGTGACCCCGTAACCATCAAGCTTAGAGGTCTCTCGTATAGTTTTTTCCAAGAAACCTGAGTAAGTGAGTCAAGTGTCTTTATCAAAGAGTAACAAGGAGGTCTAATTAGCGGCTAGTCATGGAAACATCACAATAACTACAAAGGAAGAAAGCAAGTTGAGCCTAGAGATACCTTTCTGTTCTTTCTCAATGGTACCATCCATTACACACTAAATAGCTTGATTATATCATATCTTTAGATAGGCCACGTCCACTTAAGTACCCCTTACATCGGGACAATCACTAAGTAATATAACGGAAAGTCATCCTCTAACATAAATACCATCCCAATTGATAAAAAAGAGAAAGAAAAAGTTGTTTTCAGAGCTGTTCCCCCATCTTCTTGTATAAGAAATCTTATACTAAAATCTTAAAGGATGGAGGGCCAGTCTTTGAGGGTTTAAGAGGCTAACCCGTCGGGATACTGAACAGGTCTACTGGCAGCGGGTACCTGCCTATGGTATGACTAGTTAAACTTGTCGGAGTATTAAATAGGCTTGCTGGCAGTGGGGCATTCTACCTAGCGAGGATGGTAATCTGCCAAAAATAAATAATAAATTTAAACTTGTCCTGATGTATGACATTACTTGCAGACAAAGATGACATGAAGTATGTATGGTTAATCTAAGGTTAATGAACTCCATAAACTTTCCATTGGGAACTAACTCTGAGACTATCTTGAAACTCTCTTGCCTACCTCTTCTTATCTATATATAGGATATCTTATCCTATAGGTGGGGCCATCTTCTGACCGTCTTGTCAGACCAATCTATGAAATTTTATCTTTACACTTGACATACTATACATCTTTGGTTATTGGGGGATACTGATTGGTTTCCTATAATTTTGGTTGTGAGGTGTCACAATACTTAGGTGTGGGGGAGGGGTTCATGATTTGACAAATGATCATTGCCTAAAGAAGTAAATATTTGTAAAATTTTGTATTATTTTCATGATACAGGTTATTACATCAGCAGTCATTTTATCGTGAGGTGCTAAACTCATGTGTGCTATAAATTGTTATATATGTCCTTAACAGATCACTCTGTTGGTTTATTTTTATTACAGGTTGTTCATTGTAGGTTTGACATTACATATGCAAGTGGATTGAGTGAGCATGGTGGAAAAATCAACAACAATGGAACACTCTTAGCCTGCCTCAACTCCTATTCACTATGTTCGTGGCCTCTGAGGAATCATTGCCTCAACCACAAAGCTCCCAAGAGTTGGAGACCGTTGATTTAAACACCACCAGTTTCCAAAAGCAAGCTATAACAGGGTTTTCAAAACCGAATTTCAGAACATCTCTGGAGCTAAGGGATACTCCAAGGAGTGGATAAAAGAGGAGTTAATCAACCCTCTCATAGTCATCACCAGATTGATTACATGTGAAGGTAGATATTTCATCTTTAAAGCCTTTCAATTTAGATTATTAGCTCACTTTCAGTTCAATAATCCATTGTAACTTTCCCTTTTACTTCTTAAAGAGCCTTGAGAAGATGTCTTCCCAAGTGAGGAAGGATGTAACCAATCCCCATAACGACCTATTTCACCACAACCTTATCAAACTACTTGTCTTAGACGAGTTGGATAAACAGGAGAAAGCATGGGATGAGTTCATTTACCAATTTGAAAACCCTCATCTTACAATCAAGACTAGCAAGAAGACTCTTGATCTAGGGACTGTTACTCCATCCAAACCCTCATGCTCAAGCTATTCCTTTATCAGAGAAAATTGTTGATACCCTTGTAGCCTCATCGGGAAAGAAGACCAAGAAGCCTATTGCTAATTCATGGCATGAGGACATGCCATATCTTCGGTCTAGGGGGAGTTTCCTAAGCAAAAAAATGCTAAGCACTGCCCATTTGTATAGCAAACCCATGAGAAGAGGAAGTAGGATTTATGTCAAAATTATGTCATACTGTATTTTTACAAAGTCTTGGGATATTATATCAGCAGTTGTTTGTATTGGTATGCTAAATTATATACTGCTGACATCATTGTGTGTTTTATAAGCTCCTATGCATTTTTATGCTTATTCTATAGAATATTGCTTCTACTTAACTACTCTTTGTGACAAATACAGAGTGATTACAACTGCTAAATACTTAGTGTCATCTGTATTCCAAGCTTATGAAAAGAGGATCAATTGTTTGAATTGCTACATATTAATGACAGGTGTTATCCCCGATTTCTAGGGATAACTAGGAGATCATGTCTCGAGGCCCACAGGTCCTAGACATGGAGTACTGAGAGAAGGATTGACCTGAGTATGGCCCTTGAGGGCCCATCCTTCTTCTTCTTCGCCAGATTTGTCCTGTCAGCAGTAGCAACATCCATCACCATCGGCTTGGACTTGCATCAGAGAAGACTCTTGCTCCATGAGGTAATTGGTTCAGGTATCATGGTATGTGTCATGTTTGATCGTTATAACTTTCTCATATATGTCTCAGGTTCCTTACATTTCTGACAACAGCTTGGATCTTACACTAACCCACTTGACCATTGTTGGGGGGATTAACGGGGTGCCCTAGCAAGCTTGTATCCATGGCTTTTGGTTAGCCATCATGGGGGATTTGAAGGGTCATCGTCCGTTCCCACCATATTATCATTTTACATCTTATCTCCCATACATCCATCCCATTCCCCTAGTCCGGGCATTAGGAATTCAGGGATGCTTTTAGGGGCTAAATTTCGCTCATGGGCTAATTTTCCATGGTTTTTCCAAAAATGAGATTCGCTATTTTAAAAATGATTCGCCCAAATTCTATAGGATAAAATTATTTTACCTTAAAAATCGCCAAAAATTTATAAAAACTATATAAAATCCTTAGAAATTTGAATATTTTTACAAAAATATCGCCAATTATTTATAGTTGGAATATAAAGGATTAGTAAGATTCGCCAAGGTTTCTACATTTTAAAATAAAATTCCATCCTTAAAATTATCCCTAATAAGGATGACCTATTTGTGGGGTTACACTTTATCCTGTGGGAAGAAGGGGGTAAAGGCCTAGGGGGTAAAAGCAGCTGGTAAGAAATAAAAGCCATAAAATAAAACCTAGATATGCCTTGCCCAAGGATCCCCGAGAAGGAAATAAAAAGCCTCTTGATAAGAAACAAAGGGACCCGAAGAAAAATAATAAAACAAGACCTAACCAAGAGGATGGGAGGTCTCATCATGAGCCGACCCATTATGTTCATAGGTATCTAGCAGTATGACATTGCCATTATTTGGTCACCACACCAGGGAAATGACCCTTGGTTGCATGGCCAGGGGAAAGGGGGTCTCATCATGAGCCAGCCTTATCATTTCTGTGAAAATACTTGTGGGTAAAACTATTAGCTCTGGTCACCACGCCAAGGCACTGTCCTCTAGTTAGACCTTGAATAAAGAAAAAAACAATAAATAAAAGAAAGAATAAAAGGCAATAAAGGGCTTGGAAAGAACTGCATCCATGACAGGTACAACTCGCCTCCTACAAAGGCACCCATGGATAATACCCACCCCTGGTTTTCATTGTGTCTGGACATCCTTAGACCACACCACCTCATATTACATGGCTTGGATGATATCCTTTGGGAACTTTCCTTTTCTTGTGGATGCTGGCCCAATAGGTTACCTTGTCTTTTTCTTCATCTTTGTATAGTAGGTCAGTGTAATAGCTTTGAGATATTAGATGATATGATAGGGATCTTATGCATGTATTTGATAAATTTAATGATGAAATATGAATGACATTGCTATGATCCCGAGGACTAATGAGCCCATGGAGGGCGAAGTTTTTGACGTGCAGGACCATGCCCGACGGATAGGTACCAATGGACCGGTACACATGGGGAGATGATTAGCTTGGACCTCCATGGGGCCGAAGAGCCCATCAGATGGTTGCTGGGATGGCAAAGATAGGACAGCGTTATGGTGAGCCTTTGCACATGAAGAAAAGACGGAATTTCCACACAGGACACTTTGGCTGAGCCCGGCCTAGGGGGGATCACCCACTTCAAATGGAATGTTTTCCTCTTGATGGACAAGACGTCACCTAGGAGATCTGGACATGATCTTGAGTGTGTTGTAATGTGATGAGGTTATTGTCACATGTGGCAGCTTGGAGGAGCCCTAAAAGGGCTAACGTCTGACTTCTGGATGCTGGATATGCCCAAAAAGGGCCAATGTTGCCCTCAGAAGGGCTTGACGTCCCACCTTTTGCTCATTTTATGTCATTTATCTGACAGTTAATGTAAAAACAGTGTAAATGTTGTAGTCATCCTTGTCAGCTATTTTAATGACCTATTTTGTAAATTAAAGGTCATGGATTGATATATATTCAGGATGTTTTTCCCTCATTTGAACAGAACACAACTCACTCTCTTGTGAGATACTATCTTTTGCGCCCTAGTTTGGTGTCTTTGGTATTTTAAGTGAGGCGCAACTCTTCTTGGATGATTTCTCTTGGCATATATGGCATTTCTCTCAAGGAAGGTTTACAACTAGGGTTTGATTATGCTTTATTCATGACATTAAGTGAATTTTTCATGCAAAACTTCTTAAGTGAATGGTTGTAGGCTTAATTTATTACATTTTGCTATTATATTGCTGAATCATGAAACCCTAGGTAGCAATCACACAAATAGGTCATTGCTATATGTCCTTTTGTTTGAGAAATAGTTTTAAGCCATTGAAAAAGGAAGATATAGCCTAGCCGTTGCTACACTTTTCTCTCTTTTTCTGAGCTAGCGTTGAGTTATAGGTTGAAAAGAGGAGACGTCCTAGGCCTAGTTGAACTACACCTAGGGTTTCACCTCCTAGGTTTTGAAGGCCTTGCCTTTGCAACACCTTCTCCCTTAAACTTATGCTTTGAAGCTAGCTGTTTTGCCAAGTGTATTTAGAGAAGGAGGAAGGAGCACGAGGCCTTTCTTAAGCAACACCGGACTGAGCCTCCTTCCCCTAGGGTTTTGATTCTAGGGCCCTGCCATTGCAGCACCTTGGAACCCTACCTTCTAGTCTCTAAGTTTAAAATCCTCCCGAGACTTTGTGCCCTTACTTTTGACTCCATTTACCCTAAGGTACTGGTAATATCTCCAACGTTGAGCTTTTAGTGTATAAAATCATCTTTCAAACTTTAATTTCTTGAAACCCTAACTAACCCTAACACTACTAACCTAGCCTAACATCATAGCTGACACAACAACCTTTTGACTAGTAATAAGCAATTAAATGATGACGTCAAGCATTCTTTAAATAATTGCTGATTGGATATACTTAAGGCTTGGTCATTGTTTTGGAAGATATTGGTGAATTGGTGATCTTTCATAGGCTAATTAGCAGAACATTGAATTCATCTTATCTATTACATTGCTTATTAAATAAAATCATACTAACCCTAAGAAGTTGATGTCATCCCTAGGATATTGATGCAACAATCTATTGTATGTGAGCAACTAAGGGTATTTAATGCATTGATTTGGTTCAAGAAGTTATCATATTCATTGAATGCTATATTATTCCAGTAATTATTGATAAGTAACATCATATTGCCATTGTTATTATTGCAAACATTGACTTCGTCAATATTTACTGTTGTACTTGCTCATGTATTGATTTAAGATAGTCATCAACTTATGAAGTATTAACCATTACTGCACGTACTAGTTTTATTGTTGTCTTGTCTCGCAAGCAGTTGCCTTCTCCGTGGTTATTCATTATTTGACTATCTCTTTGGGCGATAATCTGTGAAGGGGAAACTAGCCTTAAACCTTTAAGCCTTTCCTTTCAAACCCCGGATTGCCAGGGACGTCTCCCTTGGGCTTAGCCTCCCTAAATAGAAAGGACCTCCCCATTGTGGTGAAATTGGGTGGGGTAGGTCCATGTTATGCCAGATTGTCCTTCCACTTTAGAGCCTTCTCTCCTAGCTACAAACTGTGCGATAACATTTTGGCGCCGTTGTCGGGGAACACTGAGTCAATCTTCCTCAACGACAAATCCTTTGGTAAGCCTTGCCTCAAAGATCTTTCTCTTACAAGCTTGCCTGGAAACTCCACTGAGACTTTATTCCCCTATTCTTTGATAGTTTCAGGAAAACTATCTAGCGACTCTACAAACCAAAAGGAGGTTCAATAATCCTCCTGTAGCTTTCAGAAGGAAGCCTCCTGCAAATTCACCTGTTGTCAAGTCACTTTTTGGAAAGAGACTTCCTTTAAACATGTCTACTTCTCAGACCGTTACTACAAACCCAATCAACAATCAGAGACAATGGTCATCTACTTTGTTCAAGCCATTAGACATGTCAGCCATACCTGGCTACCCCTAGGCAAATGCCACCCAAATATGAGAAGTGGTTGCCTAAGTTTACCGACACTGATGCTACTAGTGCCGAAGAGCATATGAGTAACTTCTGGGAATTTTTTCATCTTCACCCCATTAGTGATGATGCTAAGGACTTGGTCATGAAGTTATTCTCTACTACCCTTTATGATGCTACAAGACGTTGGTATCTTGGCTTGCCTGATGGAAGCATCAAAACCATGGACATACCTGAGCAAATCTTCCTCAGAAGGTGGAGTATCAAAGAAGACCCAAACATGTTGCTCACCTGACTAAATAGCCTTTCCAGGTGTGAAAATGAATCCATTTGGGAATTTCATACCAGGTTCGAAGCTTTACTCCAACGAATTCCCCCAAGCCACCTTCCAAAAGATGATTATCTTGTTCAAATTTACACTAGATATTTCAGTGACCAACTAGGGTATCTTCTTAGAGACAAAGATCCTCAATCCATTCAAGAAGCCCAAGATTTCGCTACCAATATAGAAGGGAATCTCCTTTCATCCAAGATCAAGCCCTTTGCTAACCCTAGGGGGAGAATAGACACCAAGCAGAAAGTGGTACACAATGCTGAGCCCACTTTGGATCTATGCACCAGTATTAGTAAGCTACAAGCTTCCGTAGATAGCATCATGAATAATCAAGAAGAAATGATGAACCGGATCATTAGACTTGAAAAGTCCCAGACCCAGGCACCTAGACCACCATTCAAAGGGCCATTCCAGAAAGGGAACCAAACCTACAAGCCGAAGAATGAAAATGAAGTCCCAAATACTCTAGCGCCTACAAATGTTGTTGATGAAAATCCCTGGTGTCTAGAATGCAGTGAAGCACATTGGGAGAATGAGTGTCCTTATAACGCCAGCCAGCAACAAGTCAACAATCTTGATTGCTTTTTGAGCTTTCCTCAAATAAATATAACTGATATAGAACATCAACAAGCCCTAAAGGAAGTAGCCAGAGTAGCAAGATTAGCAATAATTAACAACTTGGACCAGGAGTCACGAGAAAATCTTAAAAAGCAAGAAGTCCAAGTATACCGGAGAAAGAACCCGAAGCAACCTACAACTGATCAGCCAAAATCTCCTGAGGTTCTTCCTCCCAAAAAATCCAAGGCTGATAAGATTACCCTTGATTTTGATTTTGAAGGAGCTTTGTCAAAGATGCATGTGAATGTTCCCTTAAAAGAAGAAATTAAAATCCCTTCTATTAAAGAACGCTTCAATACCTTTTTTTCAGGAACGAATGAGCCTATGGACCCCCCGATTATGTTGCAGGTTGACCATTTTAGGATCCAGTATGGTGAAAATCCACCTTTATTCATGACTCTCATGATGAACAACAAATACCTCAAAAATTGCATGCTGGATACAGGTGTTGGTGCAAACATGATGTCTCTTAAAGTCATGCAGCAGATGGGCCTGAAGGTAACCAAGCCTTACAGAAATGTGTGTGGATTTGAATCCAAAGCAATACCCAGACATGGTGTTGTTGAAAATGTTGAAGTGCTTGAAAGAATTCCTTGAGAAGACCATTCACATAGATATTATAGTTCTCGATGTCCTGGATGTATGGGGAATGATGTTGTCTAGGAAGTTCGGTGCGATGTGTTAACGCTATGTAATTTACCCAAGGTTGCGGAGGCAGTCACAGAGGTAACCTCGAACCACTTGGAGTCTTGGATCTAGCCCTCCAAGACTCAGAGAGGGATCTCTCTTTTTGAATTAACTTGGTATGGAATAGGACAGATGTTAGGCTAGCTATGAAAGTATGGGGTTTTGAAATATTTAGATGAGGATGTGGTTGACGAGTTTCTCAGATCACCATTGGGCTATGGGGTCTGTTTATAAGATAATGAACAAATAATATCTAGAGGTAAATGTCTCCACAGGGAAATATAGTAACAATTGTTGGATCGAATCAAGTTTGAATGGTGTCGATTTGAGGAAGAAATGGGGGAGGAAAAACTAAGAAAATGAGCAGTTAAGAATTCATAAACTGAGTTTTAGAAGAAAACGTAAAGATTATTGAAAAATTGGACAAAGAGTATGCATGCATAAATTCTTCTCCATTACTCTCTTTCAATAATAAGAAATGAAATTGCTTGAATGATAGCATAAAGATAACTGAAAAAACATACAAGGAACACACCACCAACGCTGCTACACAAGAATCATGTAAATCATTTCCTCTATTACTGTTTAGTCATGCAAAAGTTACAGACAAAAAACCTTTGGGAGTAGCAAGGCCCACAGTCCAGCCAAAGGGAGAAACTTCACACAAGTTGAACCCTTCTTACATCTTTTTCATGTGTATATAAAGGCAAAGATGCTATCAGTCCTCAAAAAATCAAACTTTACCTATGCTTTCTAAAAATAGAAAATAGTTACAATAATTGACACATGTCACAGATGGTCTCCCACACATAGGGGTCGATTATAACAGAAATGACACATGAAAAAATTCTCCATATTTCCCGAGTGTTGTTTCAGTAGAGTCCTTTTCCATTCGAAAGGAAGACAACACATTGACAGGTGGAGAAATAGCGTTCCCTTTACTGGTCTTCACGATATCTTCAATAAATGCCAAGAAGATGGCAAGGCACTTTGAAATCCTGCTATGACAAATGGATAATCTTTACCACGAATTTCAAGAGCCACTTAACCATTTTTCCTTGATACCTTCCTCAAAACTTGAAAAGGGTGATGATTTGTATCACTTTAATCTTTATCTTTCGTTTGGCACCCCTTCCACAAAATCTCGACCCCATAAATTTTGATCTGTGCAAAACATGAACCTTTTGTCATCCTTTATGCTTTTGATAGCTTATAGGTGTAAAACAACAAAGGGTTAGCCATCGGAAGGGTATCTTGCGGCAGCTAACGACGCCTTGAGGAAAACGAATACGCTGCCGAAAATGAATTTTCCACCATTGTCCAAAACTGCAAAAAGAGACTTTCTTCAACCTACCTACTCCTGAGGGTCTTCGTTTAGGCTCTCAGCAACTTCAGCCAGAGCTCTTAAATCAGAATGTGCTCTTGTCTTAGGATTCTTTAGCCTCAGTTTGATCCTCAAACTTTTAATCACTTTAAGCAATTTACGATTTTCCTTGAGCAATTTCTTGTTCCTCTTCTGTTCCTTTACATGCATTTTAGTTAATCTTTCAAAGAAATCCCTTACCTCATCTGAGTTGTTTCTTATAGTCTAGTTTTGGGATTTGATGACCCTCTCTATCATCTTCATCTCTAATATTTCTTCTTGGAGTTTTTCAATCTTTGAGGGTTTGTTGACCTTGATGTGTCTGCTGGTTGATGTTTCAGGAATCTCCAAGTCTGGGACCTCTGATGGAAAAGATGCTTCTCCGAAAGCATCCTATTCAAGAACCTACCTTTCCCCTAGCTCTAAATCCTCCTCTGAATCTGTGTAAGGCAGATTCAAAACCTTTTTACCAGAGGCCTTTGTTTTCTCTTCTGTATCTTGGCTGAAAAGGAGCATCTTTTTGGCTTTCTTGGACTTTGAAGAATAAGTTTGGCCCTCTATAATTACTGGGGAAATGGCTCTCCTTTTTCTTTTGCTGCTCTGTGGTGTTGAAAAATTAATGAGTGAAGTCTTCTTCTGGTCCTTGGGCTGGGTTTCTGGTTCAAATTCACCCCAAAAAAGAAGATACTCCCAACTCCTATCCCTCTTCTATAATTCTTGAAACATTATGAGTTTGATAAGGCTGTGATGGGAGAGTCTACTCTGCACCTTGCTAGGTATGGACTGGACCTGGTGTGTCATCTTTGTTAGACTTTTGTGAAGATAGAAGGGAAGATTTATGGGACACCTACCTGTGAAATGATTCATAAGCTTGAAATGGTAGAACATTACTCTACTATATCTGCCTTCATATGTTATGTATACCTGGATGGCTTTGAGAAAACGTTGCCACTTCTCTTCCAAGTAGGATCTAGGGATATCCTTTTTCAAAGTGATACATTTGTGTTCGGGTTTGAGATAAGACCTGAACTCAATATCTTTGATAGTGGTTGACTTGAACCATCTTTCACCCGTCCTTGGCATCTTTGTCACTGCTGCAACAACTGCTTCATCAACCTGCACTTCAATTGTTCCAACTTTGGCTTTGGATCCATCAAAGGTCAATGTGAATGCTTCAGCCACGCCTTGATGAAATCCTTGGAGTTTTTCACATAACCTATAACAACTAATGTCTCTAAACATCTGGGAAACCTCAGGGTGAGATTCCAGATAAGTTGTGCCACTGAGCTCCTTCCTGAGCAAATTTCCTCCCTTCTTCATTTGCAATAACAGTTGTTAATACCTACACTACAACAAAATCAGACGTGGGAAGATGTAGTGGCGCTGATAGGGAACGAATTGAAGTTCGGGCGAGGGAAAATGCGTGATATGAAGGAAAAAGATTTGAATGGAAAACCCTTGATAAAGAATGGAAATCCAATCGCAATGATGATTGTGCCATTCGATCAAGACGAAACAACAAACCACGTGATGGATCAGGTAAAGACAAATGATGCGAGCCTATGGGGATCGGATCTACTAGATTGGGGTTATTAAATAATCATAACAGACAACAATCGCTTTCCCAGATCATATTATGATTTGATTTTAGTTGATTTCGGCAGCATTTGTGATGATGATGCTATGTACCGATGGAGGTTTGAGAATCCAATGGGACATCTTGACCATTAACTGCCTCTGTGCTTTCGATAGCTTAAAACACCTCACACATATCATTTTAGCTATCGAAAGAGACAACTTTCGGCATCTTGGAATACTTTGAGAAAACGCCCTTAGCTACCGCAAGTGAAAAGTTAGAGTTTTTCTAATAAAAATACAGAATCATCACTTTCTTTGGAAAAGATAGGTCTAAAGCTCCTCTTAAAAACCTCTAACTCAAAAGAAAACATTTGTCTAATGATCCATGTTGTCTCCCTACTGAACATAACTTGGAAAATTTTATGTCAAATAGACAGCAAGACCAACGAGCCATGAACTTCATTATGACACCCACCAATCATATCTGGATGATCAGGTCTCCTATCATTATAGGATATTAACACGATGATAGGCAGGTCCCTTGAGATGGATCTCACCTTCTTGCAGTTTCCTTTGAAAGATGGAACAATTGGACGTTTACTCAATGTGCTGATAAATGGAAACCATGTACAAGATGTCGTTCCTTCTATAAATGAGACGTAGAAAGATGTGATACAAACTCTTCAATATTATTCTCCAGAAGATATTCCATTTTCTACAGAAGAAGACTTTGACCAGATTGAGTGGCCCAAGAAAGAGGAATATCAGCAACTCCTAGATCAGTTTCAGAACAAAGAGGTAGGGACGGTCAAGATACTAAAAAGACAAAAGGATGAAGAAGACGTGCAGATCCATCCGTCTCAACAGGAAGTCTTTACACTAGAAGCCCACCCACCTCCCTCAGTACAGTACAGCAAGGATGTTCAAGGAACAACCAAGCACAAGATCCAAAAATACAAGGAGGGGGAGTTGGTATGGATGTGGGATACTCAGAAAGTGCAAGATACCAGATATATAAAATATGCAGAACAGAAACGAAATGCTAGAAATGACAGAATAACAGTAAAATATCCAGCATAATCTTCACAATACACAGAAATGATATACGAAATAGCAACAGAAATAGCACTTTGAA